>APFE031300150.1:5447-88379 GCA_000404065.3 Pinus taeda
ACTTACCTCGGAAACGTCCAGTGCCCTGTTGAAGATTTTTGACAAAATTTGATTCTTCTTCTTCTTCTGATATGTGTCCAGACTCATAGTAGTTTCCTTTTCCAGAAGCCTTGAAGGCAGCTTCTCTCCTGTCTGATGGTCCACCTTTCCTCATTTCATAAGCAGTTAGAATTCCATGCAGCTGTGACATTTTAAGGTCTTGAAGCTTTTCTTTTTCTTCTATAGCAGAAACTTTAGATTCAAATCTAGGGGACAAAGATCTTAGAACTGTTTCAACTACAATAGCCTCCTTTACTTCTTCACCCAAATTTTTCATATAATTAACAATCTCATCTACACGAAGAAAATAGTTAGCCACACTCTCATCATTATACATTCTGAGATTTTCATACTGAATTCTGAGAGTTTAGAGTTTTTCCCTTTTTACTTGTTCATCTCCTTCATAACTCAGAACAATCTTGTCCCATATTTCCTTAGCAGATTTATACTGCATGACTTTGACAAATTCAGATTGTGATAGACAACCCAATAGAGTATTGACCGCCTTTGCATTCGTTTCATATTTCTTCTTCTCAGCCAGATCTGTGGGAGTTGATGCTGGAAAAGTATACCCTGTTTCGATGATATCCCATACTTCAGTACCCAAAGATTGAAGATAGGCAGTGACTCTTACCTTCCAATATACGAAGTTTGTCCCATAAAAAATCAGTGGCCTGATTGATGCTTCCCTCTCGTAGTTGCTCATGATGAAAGATCTTCCTTCAAGTGATCAAGCTTCTTCAGAAGGACCTGCTCTCATACCAATTGTTGGAAATAATACTGAGAGGGGGGGTGAATCAGTATTATCAAGGTAATTATTCATTTTTCAAAACAACTGATATACGCTGCTTCTGTTTAATTAACCTGTGTATATACGCAATTATGCAGAAGGAAACCCGCGTATACAAAACAAGCTTTTACTTTATTAAATCTTTCTAATGATGATTGTTAATCTGTGATGCAGAATCAAATAACAATAACCAGAGATAGTAAAACAGAGCAGAAAGATAGTCACACACAAAAACACAAGATATAAGGTGGAAACCCAATGTGGGTGAAAACCACCTGCTGCAATTCGTCTCTATCTTCTTTTCAATTAGAAACTTCTTTTACAATATACTAGTGCAGTCCTTTTACCAGTATGCAGGCTACAACCTGCAGAGAGCTACAACCCTCTTCTCATTTTCCAGGCTCTCCTAGAAGGGAGCTACAACCCCCTTAGCTCTTGCACTAGCCAAGATACTAGTACGTAGGTGTTGGCGTAGAGAAGGCTGCAACCTTCTCTTTCTTCTAGGGACCACGTTTCATCAATTTTCAGACTGGATCCATGAACATCAAACAATCATCAAGAAATTCTTCATCAAACTCCTTTTCACCAACTAGATCTGAAATCAAGTAGATACTTCTCTGCCAGCTGTACCCAAAACACAGTACTAGAAGGCACACAACAAAACCCAGAACACAGAACCAATAAGAAGAAACATCTAGATCACAACTTAAAGCATATACGCTATTTCCACAGTCTGTAACTTGCATGCATACGCATCTGCGTATGGAACAACCTGCGTATACGCGCCTTCACTTCACCTAAACTACGTGTATACGCGCCTTTGCTTCACTGAACCTGCGTACAGATCTATAAAGGACAACACACTCTTCCAGATATTCAATCACTAATTAACCCAGATTTTCAGACTTATAGATCAAACAAGCGCCACATCTAGCAGATCAAAATCATACAAAGATACTATCATTTAGGCTTAAAGATTATGACCCATGAATAGACCTTATCCTTCCTTTTGCACTAAGGTTCCTCCTTCCTTCAGATCTAGATCTGCATCACCACCCAATATACCAGCTCTAACACTTTATCAGATCTTCAATAATAATTCAAATGGTAATTTGTCACAAGATCTCCTTCCTATTTTATAACCTTAGGCCTTCCCCAATACCATGGTCCAAAACCATAACATTTCAATACCACGAACCCAAAACTGGGGATCAACACATCTGACGAGACACCATGGTCCAAAACATAGGCTCAAGTTCCAAGATCTAACTGCCATGGACCAAAAGAATGATCCTCAACCTATACACACTTTTGTAATGTATAACCCGCGTGGATACGCGTCTTCGTCTAGATGAACCTGCGTATATGTCTTTTTCTAGTTTCTGAGTGCCTGAACTGAGATCTGATACCAAAGAAGGTTGCCATCAAGGACAACACCTGTTCCATAGCTCCAAACCTGTGCCATGATGCCAACACAATTTTCTCGTCGACATTGCTCTTGGTCTTATAGACCCACTTCACTCCAGTGACTTCTTTTCCTTGCGGAAAGTTCACTAACTCCCATGTGTCATTCTTTTCTATTGCTTCTATTTCTTCCTCCATTGTTGCAACCCATTTTAAGTCTTTGACTGCTTCTTAAAAATGGATTGGGTCATCTACATGACAAAATAATGCAAATGAGGAATTCAGAACAATGCTACTATCAACTTCATCTTACTCATAAATTTCATTTAAATTTCTGAATTTTGGTCTTCCTGTGCTTGCTGAAGATGGGCTTGACATGTCACTTGATGTTGCGCTTTACAATGTGCTTGGAGAAGCACTTGCTTGACTGTGCGATGTTGTCCTATTATTTGTTGATGGTGTTACTTGTTGCTGACTTTGTTGCGCTTGAGTAGGACTAGACTATTGAACAATTTCTACGACTGTTAATTCCTCTTTGTCCTCATGTGGTATACATGCTTTCACATTGAATGTCTTCTCTAAACTTCCGACCCATTCTTCCTCTTCTATGAACTGCACATCTTTGTTGATTATGACCTTCTTGGTTGATGGATTGTAGAGCTTGTATGCTTAGATTCATCACTATATCCAACAAATATGCATTTCTCCCCCTTACTGTCTAACTTCTTCCTCAACTCATTCAGGACGTGTGCATATGCCACACATCCAAAGACTCTCATGTGAGTGAAACTATGCTTTCTTCCACCCCATGCCTCTTTAGGAACCACATCCATGACACTTTTGGTTGGACACCTATTAATGATATATGTTGCACAAGCGACAAATTCAGCCTAATAATCATTTGGAAAATGCTTTGCCTTCAACATACTCCTTGCCATAATGGTCCTATTCTTTCATTCCATGACACCATTTTGCTAGGATGTATAACTTGTTGTAAATTGCTTGTGAATTCCATGCTCCTTACAAAATTAAAGGAAATCATTTGAGATATATTAACCACCTCTATTAGTCCTCAAGACTTTGATGTAGTGTCCATTTTGTTTCTCAACAAGAGCTTTCTATTGACGGAAGTGTTCAACACTTCACTTTTCTCCTTTAGGAGATAAACCCATGTCTTCCTTGTGTAGTCATCTATGAAGGTCAATAAATAATGGCTGCCACCAATTGATGGTGTTTGCATTGGTCAACATCAATCTGAATGGACAATCTCCAAAGGTGCATTTGCCCTTATTGACTTTCCTAATGGAAATGTCTCTCTATGTTGTTTGCCCAAGATACAGCCTTCACATAGGCTGTTCAATTTTTCTATGGGTGGCAATCCCTTCACCATGCCCGTTCTATGTAGCAAATTCAAATCTCGAAAATTGAGATGTCCAAATCTCAAATGCCATAACCAATTTTTATCTTTGACCTATGTTTGATAGTTCACTTGTGTAACAGCTACACCTTTTCTTTCATCCTCTTGTGAGTTCATTTATAGTTGTGCTTGTGCATCTTCTTCCTTAAAATACAATCTTATCTTTATGAGAAACATTCTATTTTTTTTCATCTGAACCTTTGAAATCAGTTGTCTACTTGGAGGCCTATCCAAAATTGTGCACTCATCATTTTTGAAAAAGATATTGTAGCCCTTTTTCATGAGTTGTCCAATGCTTATGAGGTTATGCTTCAAACCATGGACAAAGTAAACATTTGAGATGTAGTTCTTCTTCCCCTTCTTTGTTAGGATATTAACTCTTCCTTTGCCCATGACAGAGGCTTTGCTATCAGTCCCTAATGTCACTTCATATTTCACACTTTCATCTAGATTGGAAAACATTTCTATGTTCCCTAACATGTGATTGCTACACCCTGAATCTAGATACCATATATCACTTTGTTTTTCTTGCGCTACATTACAAACTAAAACATGCTATCATGGTTCTGATTTTCTTTTGTGAAATTTACACTTGGTTTGTCACTAATGTCATATTGCTTCTTTCTACATTCATTTGCATAATGACCATACTTCTTATAGTAATGACATTGAAGTTGAGATTTATCATACCTCTAATCTTGTGCTTGATTTTGGCTTGGGCCTTGACTTGGACTTTGATTGCTGCCCCTTCCACTTGAGCTTGAAGGGCTGCTTCTTCCATCTCTATGTGGGTTTCTTCCTCTTCCTCTAGCATATGATCTTCCTCTGCCTCGACCTTGACCAAATGAAACTTGTGTCTTGAAGGCATGCTTCAATGAGGAGCTTGTTGCTATATTCAATCTATGTCCATGCGAAATCAGTGATGCATGAAGCTCATCCACTGAGAATTTTAAGAGATCCTTTGTCTCTTCTATGGCCACAACGATGGCATCAAACCTTACTAGAAAACTTCCCAAAACTTTCTCAATTATTCTCCTTTCCTCAAGTGTTTCACCATGAGATCTGATTTGAGTAACTAGTCCAATTACATGTGCAAAAAATGAGTCTAAATTCTCAGAGTCTTTCATACAGTTTGTTTCAAAATCTCTCCTTAACATTTTTAGCTTTGTTGTCTTCACTTTTTTCATGCCTTGTTAGGCTGTTTGGAGGGTGTCCCATGCTTGCTTGGACTTCGTTGTTGCTGCAACCGTTGGGAAAATACTACTTGAAAGATGTAGAAGGGGGATTTCGCATCCTTCTTCCTGTTGTCCCTCATCAATTCCCTTTCTACTTGAGACAAGGCATTGTATGATGATGCATCTGCGGGTTCTTGAAAATTATTCTCCACTAAATCCCAAATGTCTTGAGAAGAAAACAAGGTCTTCATTGTAATAGCCCAATAATCAACTTTTTTCTATTAAACTGAATCTGAGGATTAGTCAAGCTTGTGGTTGATGCTACCATTTCCAAGTATAAAAAAAACTTTCTACTTGATCATAAATACGCTCCAACATAAATCTGACCTCAAAACAGTTTTTGACTCCTCGTAAAAACACTTGTTTTAAGGCTTTTTGACTCCTAGTAAAAACACTTGTTTTTAGGCTAAAAGAGTTTTAACTTGCTCTGATAGCATGTTAGAATTTTTTTAGAGTGGAAGAGGAGAGGTTTAACTCAAAAACACTTGCGGCAAGTCAAATACGTTCCAAAATAAATCTGCTCTCAAAACAATTTTTGATTCCTAGTAAAAACACTTGTTTTTAAGCTAAAAGAGTTTTAACCCGCTCTCATAGCGTGTTAGAATTTCCTTTAAAGGGGTAGATAAGAGGAGTTTGACTGGAGAAGAGTTTGACTAACATAACTCGCTCTAATACCATGTTAGAATTTTTTTACAAGGGCAGAGGGGAGGAGTTTGACTCAAAAATAGTTGTGGCAAGAAAATGGCAACTGGACATAGGCTTAAATAGAACACAAAAAAAAACTGACGCAAAACAGAGTAAAACAATGTAGTTGTGGTAAATCTACTCATGAAGATTTCAAGATATGAAAAGCTCACGTAAAAACAGAGTAAAACAATGTAGCTGTGGTAAATCTACTCATGAAAGTTGAAGGCTATATTGCAACAAACCAAAATTTGAATTCTATTATAAAGCATATGTAAATACATTCCAAGTAAAAACATAAAATATTACTGTGATTTAAGCTTCATTGAAGTTGGGAACTTGTTTTCTGCTCCATATTTTTCTCTTTACTACCTCACAGACTTTCACCCTCTATCGCTCAACATTGCAAATGACTTTTACATTCATATTTATTCAAACATACATTTTTTGACATTAATACATGAAAGAGAAAATCATGAAGACAAAGGATAAGCCAGACTACATATTTCACCGTTGAAATAAATATTTGACATACTTAACTACCAACCCTATGTTAAATTCACATTCATTCTTAAATGCTTGATGTGTGTTGCGATTCTTAAATGCTTGATGTGTGTTGTGAAATGGTCTGATGCGTTACAGAGTGAACTCCTACTCAGACCTTCTTCTTTGCTTACAAAGAAATCCACAACCTGCAAAATTCATCTAACAAAGGGCTTCTCTAAATGTGTTTAATGTGGTGGTTGTGATTAATTTTCCAACAATGAGCTCCCCGCTTCGCAATAGCTGGCTTAACTTAGCAGTCAAATTCACAAAACTTTTAGAGAGATACGATGCGTTTTGCAATCAATATTGAACTCCTCGACAAAATTAGAAAATGTGAGAGGTCGACCATCGAATATTATCCTCGTTGAACATGCATCGCATGGAACTGATCATTAGAATGAGTGCGACAGAACTAGAGTTGTTGACAATTCTACTGACATCCTTTTCGGTCGGTCCATATATAAAGCAGAAGAGAGCGACACATAAGGCAAAGAAAAAAAATTGTTAATAGAATGCCTACTGCTGCAGTTGGACGAATACGGTGCGTTCAATGGTGGCCCGACGAAACAGTTACATTCGTAGAAGCCAATGGCGAAATGTCGATTTGGATTTCCTCTGCCGTAGGTCAGCCTGCAGGATGTATATTCTGAAATCCATCCCTAATAAACCGTGCCTACCTGCCCGAATTAAACCCATGTTCACAAAATATGTGTAGTATAAAAAATTGCGAATTACATGCACCAGAATTGGATTCGATGTCATTTGGGGTGTGGCTAAAACATGACATCTGCTAAAGATCACATGTACAAGAATCACATACACCAAAATAAAACAACATGCTAATTTGATGTACCACGCCATCACTTTCTATGCCATGGAAAAGATATTAGGATATTGATGTTTTATAGGTTTTTATGAGTTTTCTAACTATTTCTCACGTTTAATGACTAGTATCTATTAGACAGTGCTTGGCTAACAATCTTTCCAAGTTGTTTTCATCCATTGGTGTAAGGACCTGCAGTTCCACGGAAGTGCGATCGCGACCGGGTAGAGAGCGCGTGTGGTTGGAGGCTTGAACGAATAGCGTTCCGGCTTGAGTAGCAACCTCAGAATTATGCGAAGTTTTATGTTATAATGCGTGTGAGGTGGGCAAGCTGTTTATATGGCGTGGGGAGCGGTTGGCTCAACCCATGGGCCGACCAACAAACAAAGGCATGTCGACGATGGGTGTGAACGTTTGGAGGATGGCCGACCAAATATTGCGATGATATTTGAGGTTGTGGGCAGGTCCGCTGGGTAGCTGCGACCTCGCCCTACCATGCATATATATTAAGGAGCGTTGGAGCTCATTTGACAATCAATCATCCATCGCTCATCGCTCAACACACAACATCTTCGCTCAACATGTGAAAAAGGCGCAGAACAAAGTGTGGACGCGACAAAGAAGGAAGGCACAGTTTGGAGATGCGCCCTTTCTTGGGCAAGGCCGCACGGAAGTAAAACACATATCTTGGTTTTGGGTGAAGGGCGCGGGCAGGGTCACCCCCCGGTTGGAGAAAGGTGTGCACGGTGTGTGTGGCGCCCGGGTGATGTGTAGGAGTGCCCGATGGTGAAACATTGATGAGCGTCCGGTTTGTGCGACGACTTGGCATGGGTTCTTGGGTGACTCGGGTGAGCGCCCGCCCGTCGTGCAAGTGTGCACGGTGTGACTTTTGGTGAATTGTTGAGATTGTGGACGGAGGTGTGTCTCGGGTAGAAGCACCTGTGTGTGGCAACTTGGAGGCGTGCCAAAGTTGGGCAAACAACACAATCGTGCGACAAGGTGAATGAAGGGTTGGTGAGTCGTGCGACGACCATGTGGAGGTGCCAACGAGCTAGGCAACTGAGTTTTGCCAAATATTTTAAATTTGGTTAAGTATGAAACTTGGAGTTTCCAAGTAAACTTGTAAAGCTTGTAACTTGTAAAAGACTACATAATATATTGTTGGGTAGACTCATTGTTCAGGGAGTTGCCCCTCCCTTTATACTTTGCAATTGTGTTCTTCATGTATAATTGCTGATGATAATGAATGTGTATGGGTGTTCATTGGTATAAAGGAACATTAATAATACTTGGTTGAGAAACACAAACTAAGTAGGAATAAGTGGTTAAGCGTAGTCTACGAACATAAGTATTGGTAAAAAGAAAGTGTTCGGTGGTGCTGCACCTCGCCTAGCACGGTTGGAAGACTACCATAGGCTTGGGGGCGTGACAGTTGGTATCAGAGCTCGGTTGGAGCTGGTGTAGAGCAGGGTTCCTCGTGATGAAGTGCAGGTGTGGGAACACTTGGAAATTGAAGACAGCGAAGCAGGTACTTGCAGGTGAAGGAAGTTGTTTCACATACAAGTGAGACAAGGGCTAGTTTAGGTTGCAGGTAACTTGGTGAAGTTGTTGTATGGTCGAAACTAAATTGCAAAGAAGAAGGAAGCTGTTAGCAATTGCAGTTGAATCTCAGGTTGGGTCTAGTCACGATGTGAAGGACACTACTATTGGGTTCATTGAGAAAGTGTTGGAGAAGATGGAGGACATGGAAGCCTTCTAGACTAAGAAGTTGGAATTGATAGAGAGAGATCAAGAGGCCAATTCGAAGATGACGGAAGAGCTCGAGGAACTCCAGACTCAACATGAGTACACTAATCTTATGTGTACACAACTTGAAGTAAGGGTCAAGGAGGTTGAAGAGGCAAAAGACTGAGGTCTTGCAGAGATCGTGGACTTGCGGAAAACTCTTAACAAAGCCAAAGATGAGATCACGGTGTTGAAGAAGGCTGTGAGGCATAACTCAGGTGGAGGAGTGCCTCATGTGAAAGTCAAGGAACCAGAATCTTATGATGGTACAAGGAGTGCAAAGACTCTTGGAAATTTTCTAAGGGACATGGAGCAATACTTGGAATGATTGGGTCTATCTGATGATGAGACGAAGGTCAAGGTAGCTGCTCAGTTCTTGGCAAAGGATGCTAAGATGTGGTGGCGAAGGAGAATGGATTAGATTGCCAATGGTAGTGCTGGTGACATTACTTCATGGGATGAGATGAAGAAAGCTTTGCAGACCCATTTCAGTCCTCATGATGAAACATGGGAAGCAAGGATGAAGATAAAGTTCATAAAGCAGACAGAGAACCTTCAGACATATCAGCGAGAGTTTGCGAGTGTGGTTCTAGAACTCCCTAACATGGCGGAGAGGGACAAGGTGCTCAATATCATTATTGGATTGAAGCCTTGGGCACGCAATGAAGTGAAGAGGCAGAGGATTAGTACACTTGAGGAAGCTTTTTCTGCTGTGGACAGGTTGGTGGAGCATTATGATGAGACTTCTGATGATAGGAAGAAGAAGTCTGACAAGCCGAAAGATAAGAAGAAAGAGGATGCTTCGAAATCGGATGACAAGTTGAATACAAAGAAAGCCTTGAAGTGTTGGATATGTGCTAAACCACATACGGTGAAGAATCCTTCTAGACAGAAAGTGGCTGCGATTGCACAATCTAATGCAAAGAATGAAGAAGCTTATATGAGGATTGTAGATACTTGGTGCCGTTGCTGCTACAGAGGTGATCTCTCGAAGGGATCCTAAGAGGAACAAGTTGGAGTATGTTCGGATGAAGGTTGGAGATGCTGATATACTCATTATGGTGGATAGTGGGGCCTCTCACAACTTCATGGGTGAAGATACTGCGAGAAGAATTGGGCTGAAATTTGTACCAGTGAAAGCACAGATGAAGATAGTCAATTCTCCTCCTAATGATGTTCTTGGTGTAGCTGAAAAGTTGGACACAACACTTGGTGAGTGGACAGGGAAGGTCGACTTCACTATAGTGCGGATAGATGACTATGAAGCTGTGTTGGGGATGGAATTCTTGAAACATTTTGATGCTATGATTGTTCCACATTTGAAGAAGCTGTACATTTATGATGGAAGGGAAGATGTACCCATTGGTGTGCCAACCATTGGAGTGGCAAAGCCTGATCGTAAGTTGGTAGTGATGCAAATGGAGGATGAGAAGTGGATGGAGGATATGAGTAAGCAGTTGTCCACGGTTGAGACAAAGCTTACCGAGAAGTCATTGGTCATCAGGACTCTTTCAAATAGTGTCTTGGATTTGTCAAGAAGGCTAGAAGTGGTCGAGGATGATGATGATGATGATGAAGCATATGTGAGGCTGAATGTCCGGGAGGAGGATTGGGTCACTTATCTACAGAGGATGGAGATAGAAGATCCTGACAGATGGATTGAGATGATTAGTGAGGGTGAGCCTTCAGGCTCTACTCCCTCCACATCTTCTTAGATGGACAAGAAGATGGGGCTCATTGTTAGCTGCTCATGGCAGTGAGTCCTTAAAACAGATTGAGCAGGTATGATAGATGGTGTAGGGATGGCTTGGCATCAAGCATCATGACATGTTGCAGATGGATTGGAGTTTACATGGACCTAAGCATGGTGGTGAGATTCTTGGGGAGTCTGAGATGTGGCAGAATCTGAGATAGACTGGTGAAGGCATAAGGATGGACATTCTTATGATTTGAGCGTGACAGTTGGATTGATCACTTGACTAGTTCAAGTCATGAGGGCTAGCAATGTATCAGAATGATGTTGGAATCAAGCAGGCAGGAAGGATGACAGTTCACAAGATGAGGACGACACATGGTGGAGATGGTAATACTACATGTGTTGCAGGGATGTTTGTAGTATGTGGAAGAGTTGACATCATGGGCCAAGGATGAGACAGACATTGTTGATCTTGGTGGATGGCTACCGGGATGGTATGTTGTCGAGGACGACAACGAATTCAAGTGGAGGAGGATGTAAGGACCTGCAGTTCCGCCGAAGTGCGACTGCGACCGGGTAGAGAGCGCGCGCGGTTGGAGGCTTGAACGAACAACATTCCGGCTTGAGTAGTGACCTCAGACTTATGCGAAGTGTTATGTTATAATGCGTATGAAGAGGGCAAGCTATTTATATGGCGTGGGGAGCAGTTGGCTCAACCCACGGGCCGACCAACAAACAAAGGCAAGTTGACGATGGGTGTGAACATTTGGAGGATGGCCGACCACATATTGCGATGATGTTTGAGGGTGTGGGCAGGTCAGCTGGGTAGCTGCGACCTTGCCCTGCCACACATATATATTAAGGAGCGTTGGAGCTCATTTGAAAATCAATCATCCATCGCTCATCGCTCAACATGTGAAGAAGGCGCAGAACAAAGTGTGGATGCAGCAAAGAAGGAAGGCACAGTTTGGAGATGCGTTTGTTCTTGGGCAAGGCTGCACAGAAGTAAAACACATATCTTGGTTTTGGGTGAAGGGCGCGGGCAGGGTCACCTGCCAGTTGGAGAAAGGCGTGCACGGTGTGTGTGGCGCCCGGGTGGTGTGTAGGAGCGCTCGATGGTGAAATGTTGGTGAGTGCCCGGTTTGTGCGACGACTTGGCACGGGTTCTTGGGTGAGCGCCCGCCCGTCGTGCAAGTGTGCACGGTGTGACTTTTGGTGAAGTGTTGAGATTGTGGACGGAGGTGTGTCTCGGGTAGAGGCGTCTGTGTGTGGCGACTTGGAGGCACGCCCAAGTTGGGAAAACACCACGATCGTGCGACAAGGTGAATGAAGTGTTGGTGAGTCGTGCGACGACCGTGCAGAGATGCCGACAAGCTAGGCAACCGAGTTTTGCCGAAGACTATAAATTTGGCTAAGCATGAAACTTGGGGTTTCCAAGTATGCTTGTAAAGCTTGTAACTTGTAAAAGACTGCATAATATATTGTTGGGCAGATTCATTGTTCAGGGAGTTGCCCCTCCCTTTATACTGTGCAATTGTGTTCTTCATGTATAATCGGTGATGATAATGATGTGTATGAGTGTTCATTGGTATAAAGGAACATTAATAATACTTGGTTGAGAAACACAAACTAAGTAGGAATAAGTGGTTAAGCGTAGTCCATGAACATAAGTATTGGTGAAAAGAAAGTGTTTGATGGTGCCGCACCTCGCCTAGCACGGTTGGAAGACTACCGTAAGCTTGGGGGTGTGACAGTTGAGATAGGATTCCATTCCACTGACTAAAATCGCTGTCGCAATCAAGTACTCCGATTTTTCAATAAAGGTCCCGTGACATAGCACATGACGAGCTAGTCCATTGAGTTTTTGAATGTTCAACCTTTTATTTTGTATATAGTCGAGTCACATTGGTTTCAACTAGGGCATTTTCACAAAGCAACATTCTCCTTATAAAAGCGAATTAGCGAGTGGTATCCATCCATTCGAACCCACCGAAAAACAAAGACGGAAATCAATTATCTTTAATCAATCATAGGAGTACAATCAACAGCACTCATAAACTCGTAAGTTGACAACTTTATAGTAGTTTATGATTATACCAACAAATGGCTCACAGTATGATTATTTAAGCTTTTTCAAACGTGGTATGTTTATCGCTTAATATTTTATGGTGACGCAGCTCGCAAAGGGTTACACGACTTCTTGGCCGCTTCCGCTGAGTGGAGTTTCAGGGACGGGGAGTTTGATCTGCCTTTTGCGTAGGGCCCGTTCTTGACCTTTAACAATATGGAAAATGTTACTGAAATGATGTGAACATGGCTGGTGAAAGGCCCTGAATTATGTCGATTCCAGATCCTGGGCATATCCCGGAATCCGAAGATAGTGAGTAGTCAAATAATTGACCTCTCCTCACAGTTGGATGATTCAACATATTTGTGAGATCCTGGGCATATCCCGGAATCCTAAGATAGCGAGCAGTCAAATAATTGACCTCTCCTAACTGTCGGATGATTCAACATATTTGTGGAATTTGCAATTCATAAAAGATGGCCGGTGAGTCTTATTGACCTTTCCTAACTGTTGCATGATTCAACATATGTGTGGGATTTGCAATCCATAAAAGATGCCCGGTGAGTCTTGGGAAAGATTAATGACACTAAAATAAATTTATTTTTATTGAAAGGCAATTGATTGGAGTTTAGTAAAAGATGTCTTCTGTAATATTTTTAAAAATTTGTAAATTTGTAATTATATTTAATGTGTTTTACCATGGAAATAGATTCAGTACTATCAAATATTTTGTGAAATATATAAAATCTTTCTCACAAACATATAAAATCTTGAAATTTTTTAAATTTTTAAATAAAATGCATATTCTTGTCGGGAGCGACAGAGATGGATTGGGCCTATTAAACGAGTTTATTTGACAGATGGATTGGGCCAACTAAACGAGTCTATTTGACAGAAATAGTGCGATGGAAATAGATTCAGTACTATCAAAATATTTTGTGAAATATATAAAATCTTTCTCACAAACATATAAAATTCTGAAACTTTCTAGATTTCTAAATAAAATGCATATTCTTGCCGGGAGCGACGGAGATGGATTGGGCCGACTAAACGAGTCTATTTGGCAGAATTAGTTGAGTAACCACAATTTTCAAAAATGTTCATCGCCAATTTCGGCACTATATCATCATTCTGCGCGTGGAAGGAATTCATCACGTGTGAAAGTTACAAAGTAACCCACAAATATGAAGTTCCGATTCGGATCAATTGCAGTAGAAGAGCAAAACCAGTTTCACTTTTATGTGCTCTCCCAAAAGACGTTTGCTATCATGTGTCGTGGTGGGTCACACAGAAATAAGTTGAATCGTTTTCGAGAAATAATTAGTGGCGTGGTGGGCCACATCGAAATAAGTTGAATCATTTTAGAAAAATAACTAGTGGCGTGGTGGATCACATGGAAATAAGTTGAATAGACTTGAAATATAGTTGCGAAGCGCAAAGTGAGAGAGTCGAAAGCGTTATGCCTCCTGTTAACTGGTTAAATAAATAATCAGTTTTATGCAATAATTGACTTATTTTTAATGGTTTTCTTGTTCAATTATTTGTAATCAATACACATTCTATGGGGGCCATATTTTTTCTTCATAAATAATGCTAGGGTTTAGGCACTATTTAACCAACATTTTTTTAGTTGCATTTTTATTTTCACAAATTTAAGTGTGCTCATTCCATAGTAGTTGCATTTTTATTTTCACAAATTTAAGTGTGCTCATTCCATAGGGTGTTTTAGACATAGGCATTGCTTGTTGAGTGAGCTCTATTGAGAAATTGATGTCTCTTTTAAGTGGAAATATTGGAATCTAAATACATTATTATATTTTTATTGAATGAGATGATATTCAATTCTTAGTTCACTACGCTGTCACTTGTATGGCATACAAGGAACATCCCTTTCTTGTTGCAACATTTCTTTAATGTAAAGGTTAAAACTTTCCTCATAAAAATAAACTTCCACACTCGCAATAATCTTTGCTCTTCTTCATCATATATGTATTCCAAAATCTTAATATAGCTATCTAATTTCTCTTTCCACATTCGCAATAATCTTTGCTCTCCTTCATCATATATGTATTCCAAAATCTTAATATAGCTATCTAATTTCTCCATATGTTCTCTCAGCCAGTCCGTGCTAATTAGCAAGTCATGAAACCCTTTGATTCATATTTGAAATAACACTTGAATGCTCATTAATTGGTATGCATCAAGAAGCACTAAGGGAGCATTTCTCCGCTATTTCATCATTTACACAGTAACATATGTATGACATTCATTGTTTTTTTTTTCTTGCAATCACTTCACTGGATATGCTATACTTGGGTTCTTACACATCATGCAATGCCAATTCAGAAGCCTTTCTCACCTCTATGAAGAGAAGTCAAAATAAACGAGTAGCTCCTTAGCATGGTAGGTTGAAAATTAAAATAAAACAGATGAGAGCAGAATTTGACAAGGAAGATTGTAACCTCGCTGGGAACAGTCGAGCCTTGGTCTAGGCTGATACCACTATAAAATTGTTAGATCCTGATGATCATATAGATGGTGGAACAAAGACTGTATTTCCAAATGATATAAGAACACATCAGATAAAATTTCATGAAAAGGTTCATATGCCTCATCCAATTAATTCTACACCTCCATTACTTCGAGCTGGTCAAAGTCATCCTTGTCTTACATTAACAGCTGCTAGTGCTCAAAGGGAGCAGCCAATATTGGAGAGATTGCAGGTGGAGAAGTTTATTTTAAAGCTTGAGCTATACAGATGGCTTGAATATCTTGAAAAAGTGGAAAAACCACAACTATGGACAGAAAAACATTGACTCGTGCTTTACATAGACTTCAAACGAGGGTCACTGTAAGTCAATAGTAGTAAGTGTGCCTGTTGTAACTAACTGTGGACGTAGTCGCATAACTGAAATGGTCTTGCACCCATATGTTGAATAACGTCCAAAGCTTTTGGGAAAAATTCATGAAAAGTTGCAGAATTTTGATATGCAAAGTCATGGACAAGGATTAGCTAGGTCAAAATGATGAATTTGTGCCTATTCTAACTGGTATAAAGAGAATATCCAATGTAGAACCTTCAGATTGTCATTATGAAGAACCCACTAATATAAGATCCTTGTCACCATGCAAACCAAGTTCATATGTACCCACTTCTCTTTGTGCATGTTGTTGGTAGTTGTCGAGACCATTGTTACTATAAGAATTAATATTGTTGTGTGTCCAAACATGGTAAAGCATTGATCTCTTGTGACTTTCTGCTTGTAAGTGCAAACCAAACCTTGGGACCATATTAGTGATTCGAAAATAATTCCTCTTATTGTTAAGTCCAAGCCGTTTCCATGTCTCTGTAACAGTCAATCCTCTGGACCGTTCACTGTCAATCATGTCATAAATTTGATGATCTATTGGAATTTTTGCAAACTGTTCAGTGGCTTGTCCCCGCTTTGTCCCCTTTTACAGTTTCCAGTTCAAAAATCATCGCTCCCATTGTTGGAAGCCTTTGGTTGAAAAGACCTTGGGATTAAAACTTTTCAGCAGATGAATAATGACAATTTTAAGGGGAACATTATTTTAAGCACTGGAAATATCTCCTCGATACATTTTGAATTGTTAATTATAAAGCATACCCTTTAATCCATATTCTGTTGTTTCAGAACTCATCTAATGGTCATACTCAATGTTGATGTTGGCATACCTTTTGTGGTGATGAATGCTTAGCCTAAAGGCTAATACACAGAAGGGGATAACATCGGATATTGGGAAATATGGTCAATGTCCATGTGCCATAACTGTCATATTCCACTTAGAAATTTGCAATTTCCATCATATACATATGGCATATTAAGTGCACACTGTTTACATGACATATAATTGGGATATATAATTTGTACAAACCAGTGGTGGATGTTCCCTGAATGCTGGTGAATTTCCTTGATCCCTTCAAGTAATATTAATACATGGATTTCTCATTGTTTACTACATATGAAGTGTATTGTCTAGAATACCATCACATATGTTTGGATTATTTTATGTGGATACGCAACAGCTAGTGGAATTTTCTAGTGACAACATAGATTGAATACCATGGATTTGTGTAAGGCTACTATGGTAGTTGTTTTAATGATCTTAAATTAAATGAGAATATCAAATTGTAGAGAAATTGGGATCTTAGAATGGAAGCTTATTTAGTGAATAAAAGACCAGTGGAAATATTAGAATACACTCTTACCCTTATTCTAGTGTTGAAATATATAATATATAATATATATATATATATATATATATATATAAAATATATATATATATATATATATTATATATAATATGAGATCATGCTGGAAACAATTTCTGAAGTTTTGAGTCTTTTACGCGATTAATTAATTGGCTTGGAAGATGGAAAAACCAACAAATTGGAAGAGTGGGACTTTTATATTCACTAAGCTTTTAAAGAAATCATATGCATAAAACTTATACTAGCACCTTCTAGTAGAACTGATAGTGCACTAATCCATTGCTTGCCATTATTTTTGCTTGGTACCACCTTATAGCATATCTAGGTTCAAATGTTATTTTCCATGACGGACAGTTGAATCTGTATCAACTCTAATTGTTATTGAGGGGTTCCACAAGGATGTCACATGAGCATTTATGATGCCCATTTTAACATAGATAGCCACCTATGTTAAGGTTCTATTTTGCAGTTCCATGTTGTTATTTATAGACATTATATACATTTGGTTGGACACATGAAAATCAATTAATGGATTTGGCATTGATGATGGAAATGATGGATGTATGACCAAGTGTATGACATACTTGGTTACAATTTATCTAGTGCATGACTTTTTAGAGTTATTGTTGCATCGTATAGGCTTATATAGATATGATTTATCTAATCAATAACTTAGTGAAATTATGATTTATCTGATGTAAGATTTATTTCCAGTATGAACAACAAAAATTGACATGTGGACACTGGGCTTAATAAACATGATATTTAAGATCATGTATCTATATCTATTTTGTGGTTATATATGCATGGATGAGAACTAAACTACAGATTGGAAAGAACCGTGCGATAACTAAGATCTACTATTCCATTGGGGGAAGGTCGAGACGACCAATGAGGAAAGGTACGATGTACATTTTTCTATCAGATTTTATATCTACTTGATATGCACTCTTATGACGCAAGTAAAATATAAATGACAGGTGGCAAGATGACCTAACTGGATTATTCGATGACAAGTCCAACCAACTCTATAGTGTGGTCCGTGTTAGGGTGTTGACCCTAGTTCTGAAGGAGGGGTGGAGGCATTTCCCACCGTGTATCCTCCGATACCTGGAATCGTGGGAGGGCAGTGGTGGACATGCTCCCCTAGACGTGTGATGACGATTTCCAGTTGCCTGCTGGGGAAGTTAGGTCAATGTATTCGACACTTCCACCATGTCGGTTTTATCAGTGGTTAGTATGGCCGTTGCCACTGATAAAGTAGCAGAGGATGGATAGGGTGGGAACGTAAGTAGGCCAGGGTGGATAGGAGGATATAGATCGGTTGGAGACTCTTGATGGGAAGAAATATTGTTGTTGGGCTTATCAGATTTATTGCTATAACTCTCTCTGGCTGTTATGCTTTCAAACTCCTTGCATATTTATATTCTAACTTCGGGACGAAGTTTTCTGAAGGAGGGGTGTATGTAATGCCCCACTTAAATCTTATCCTACAAATTTTGTTAATATTTACATTATCTAGAAATATTGAGAAATATTGGTCTAATATAAAATTCATGATTTCCATTATTCAAATTCCCCACTTACCTTCTCAAATTGAATATTAGGTAGGATATGGTCTCCTTCCATTATTTCATAATATATGTATTCATTTCACATTATCCAATGTACCCTCACATTTACTAGGGAGAAGATATGGTCCTCTCCATGTAATTACATCTCACATTCCCCAATGTACCCTCACATTTACTTGGGAGAAGACATGGTCCTCTCCATCTTATTAACGATATATATACTTTCTTGGGTTTGAGAGGAGGAAAGTATTGTTATCTGGTTTTGCACATTCTTCTTGAGGACACACTATATCTGGTTGGACGTGGGCACGGAGGGCTAGGGAACCTGTGGAGGTTTCCTGGGCTAGGAATTTGTTTCCTAGTTGGCTAGGAGGTAAATCTGGTTGGGTAATTGAGAAGGAGCGTTCAGCTGGAGCTATAAGACAAAGGTATCATCATCAACCCCCGGAAAAGGTATTTTTCCATGGACTACTCTTGTTAAGTTGATATCAATGGAATGCTCACCTTAATTTATGTTGCTTATGATAAAATGATAAGATGTTAAATGTTTAAAGCTTTGTGAGAAGGTCAGCAAGCTCCTTTTATTACTTTTAAATCAACAGGAAAATAGATATGTTAGTGTATAATAGATTGAGGCTCTAATAATAGGAATCAGGTTCTTACATTGCGGATGTTTTCTTGGGCATCAGGTACATGACAAAAGTTGACTTGTGCCAAAACTAATTCAATTTGTCTTTCACTATATTGTATCTAATTTTAGTGTTGCGGGGACCGGGAGATGACAGGATAGATTTTGGGGAAGGCTAGATGGCACCCCATATTTCTAGAGGACATGCAATTGGGATGGCATAGTTTTACTTGAAAACATATAAAAATAAAAAAACATAGATTCTAGAACCTAGGACGATGATACAACTCAATAAAAATAGAAATTTTCAAATAACAAGTCTAAAGGACTTTGTTTATGTTGATATTGAGGTAATATGTAACAAATTTGGTCCATGCAAGCTTAAGTAGCTCCAACATAAAATGAGTGTTGAAAATGTATTAATTGGCTTCATCAGTGGTGATGAATTTTAAATTTTTCCCTCTTTTGTACAAGGTATTCATTCATCATTTGCTAGGATTCAACTTAATAATATCATGCATTAAAGGCTCACTATATGCAGCAAAACCTAGAACAAAAATGTGAGGATTTACCTACTCAATGATTGCTTCTACTGCCTTGCAATTAGGTGCATCTGGTGATTGCTCCTGCTGTATGACAATTAGGTGCATCATCAATAATTAATTGAATGACATTACACAACCCAATTTCTGTAATGGTTTTCGGTAAGAGCTACGGAATATTAGCAACAGTCTCACCAATTGTTGAATCATGGGCTGCAAGGAAGACCACATTATGAATGGACAGAATAAGAACATTTATGATTTATCGATGACATGATTTCAACATTTTTCCAATGAGAAGATATAATGGATAATCCATATTCTCTTCAAGCATTTGTACATTGTCTTAGAGCTCTCTGGATTTTGGATTTTTCCTTGCTAGGTAACTTGGCTTTGGCTTTCTCATACCTGGGGCTCATGTAACCTTAAGGGGCATTGTTGATGGAAATAACAATCTCATTTCAATAGGGGGAGTGAAGAACATTGAAATTTCAATGGTATACCACATGAATAGAGAAACTTCACTGGTTTCACATTCATCTCACCCCTAGCACCATTATTAAGGAAATCTACTATTGTCCCATGCCCTCTAAGCATGGTTGTGGAACAACTTGCACTAGGATATTGGCTGAAGAATCTAGATCTGGCACTGGATTGAACCTTTTTTTCTTATTACCATGCTTTCTTTGTACTTCTTATTACCGTGCTTTGTTTGTGCTTCTTTATCTTCCCAAATGTATTTTTCTCTAACTTGCTTTGGTACTGATTCCGAGGGTTTTAAATCCAACCATATCCCACGTAGATGCCTCCTCCCATGGTATATAAAGAAGTGAAAGATGTTTGTATGGATTTATGCAGAGGTCTCATGTTGGATGCAAACAGGGGAGCGACAATCAGCTCGCATGAGAATGCAATATTTAAAATCTATTTTGAGCCAAGATGTTATTTTTTTTTACACAAAGACTAGCACTGGAGAAATTATCAGTTCTATCTCTTCAGATATAGTAGTTATACAAGATGCAATTAATGACAACGTATATATCCTAAATTTGCAGATGAGAATGAGTTTTTATTCTCTTAAAATTATGGTTGTGCATTTTATTTTGTTTTGCGTATTGACATTGTGATATAAGAAAAAACTAAAAGTCAAAAAGCTCAAATTGTTTTTTGGTCAAAGGTGTAAGAGTTGTGTACATGTGGAATCAGTTGGCTCAAATTTCTAGTGCATTCGGTCTTTCGTGATTAGACCCATCTCCAGTGTCTCATGGCAACTCAAGCTCAAGCCTCAACAAGAAACCATCAAGATCATTCTGAGTCTTTCTCCACCCCCAGTTAAAATGCCACTCAATTCTTGCTGCGTTATCTCTTTTAAGTGATTCTCTTTCCTCTCCATTTTCAGTTACAAGCCCACCTTCAATCGCATAAAACACTCATACTCTGTCAGTTAATGTACACCCAATTCAATAACCCACAACTTCAACCCCTTTTAGATCACCTTCAAAAACCTGGGTATTTCTCAGTTGATATATGTACAACACAAAAACAACATTCTCAAGAATGTGGGTAAGCAAACTTTGTCAATGGCATCTGTGCCCTTGTTCACCTTTCTGATTCAGCAAGTGCAGTTGACACCATCTTTAGAAATTACCCAAATCCTGAACTCAGACTTTCAATCCAACATGGCCTCAAAAGAGCCAGAAGCAATAAAAGTCCCAGACCTTCAACTACCCAACAACTTCACCAATGTTATTGACATAGCCAGGGTCTTATCTCCAGCCCAAGCAGTGAAGATTTCACAAGAGTTGTAGGCTTTGGAAGGCAAGTCAAAGTGGAAAATGAGAATCCTTACAAGGTCTGGGCCATCCCCATCTCCTTCAGATAAATCCTTCAGGGACCTGTGGTGCCCTAATGATAGGACTCTGATTATAGTAGAGGACATCTCTTCCCCAAACATCTTGAATTTCATCACAGGATTAACAGTGGGTTCTAAGCTTCCTTGTCAATTCTTCGGTGAGCTGCAGTCCAGGTATGGGAATCAGTTTTTTTGTATCGGAAGAGGGCTATCAGGTAGCCCTTTTGAATACAATTGATGCCATCAAGCAATGCATTGTTAGGGAAGAGGGATGCAATAATGTGCCTAGTTTGATAAATGACGTGTACTTTTTAACTATTGCGACATCCATTGCTGGGGGTTGTGTGTTTGGGTTTGTTGCTCGGCTTAGCCCTTAGGGCAGAGTGGAGGGTTCATGGCAGTGGGTTGTTCTTCTTTCTGTAACTTTGATATAAAAGTCTAGGTATTTTTTATTTTCCAGAAGTTTAGGGCTCAAATGCAACTCATGTTTATTAGTACCCTTAGGAGGGTTCTCAGCCAGATTTCTTAACACTTGGGATTTCTGTACCCACGTTCTGTTTAATTAATTAAGTTATTATGTTTTGGATACCAATCAATATTGAAATCTTTCAAATTGTTTAATTAATAAGTTATCATGTTTGGATACCAATCAATGATTTCTTAATGCTTGGGATTTGTGTAAAATAAATCTTTTATTGCAGGCATTATTGGAATAAAGAAAATAATTATTTTTTGCATGAGGTGCCAAGTGTCACTATTGAAAATTTCTATAAAAGAGGGAGAAAGTTCGTGAGAAAGGGACTATTTGAACACCCTACTATTGGATTAATATCCTAATGACGTGTACTTAGAGTAACTATCAATATTTGTGGTGATTTTAGTAAAAATGGAGGTCATATTCTTTTGTTCATCTCCTCAATGGGTATTGAATTCCCTTCTTCATCATAATGTTTGTAAGATTTATTTTTTTCTTTCGTAGGCTTTGGCATCCTACTTTTGTAAGATTTATTTCTTTCTTTTGTAGGCTTTTGCTTTTAATTCCCGCCTTTCTGAGCTACGGTGCTTTAAAGGAAACTAGTCTTAGCCTTTTTCTCAATCTAGGTGGTTTGGAAGGAATAAAAATAAGATGTGACATACTCTAGTAGATGTTGTTACCTTTTTCTCCAGCTAGGCATACTTATATTTGTTCCTTAATGTTATTGCATCTAGGGTTAAATTAGAAAAGAACTTACTAATCTCTAAAATTTTAAATGCATACAATTAAGGTTGTGAAAGCATACACTTGATTCTTCTTTACCTTCACTATGTTAAGGCAATTTAAGTACATATAGGTTATAGTTTTAGTGTTATAGTTAAAGTGTTAGGTATTGAGGTTTATGTCTTGTAACATTTTAGGAGTTACAATGTGTTTATGATGACAGTGTACTAGGGGTCATAATTTTTAGAATTCATTGTGTTAAAAACCATATTGCATTATGGTTTACTTAATAATAGAGTTATTGCCTTAAGGATTATAAGGTAATAAATGCCATTTTTTCTTAATGGTAATAGTGGTTAGAAGTTGCATTTTGAAAGGGTTTGCAATTCTCCAAGAGTGATCAAAGTATATTATGGTTTATATGGGAGATGGGACATATAAGTATTTTGACTTTCATAATGGTTTTTGGTTAAGACACATATTGTATTTGATATTATAGTGACCATAGTGGTGAAAGGTTACATTTAGAAAGGGAAAAAGTTAGTGGGGCTAATATATAGTGCAATATATATGAATATCTAATAATAAATTCATTATAAGTGTTTTTATTCTTTACGAAAGTATTTTTTATTGTGTTTGCATACTTCAATTTATGCCTTACCACGTTTCCTTTGCAACATCTCGTACATATGCTAGTTATTTTCTTAAGGAAATGATTTAGCCTTTAATTGCAACAGGCTAAAGTATATATCTGAGTTTTTAACCGGTAGTTGTACACGTTATTTACTCAAGTCTGCTCACACATTGCACAACATTTCTCAATTTTGTTATTAGGGTTTCCTAGAGCCGCTAGCCTAATTCTCTTTGTTTTCTAAGGGTCTTTAGTTTACTATCATTAACTGTTGCACGGAAAACTAGATAATACAATTGGTATGGTACCTCTCATTAGTTTCATTCTGGCCACTATAACAAATGCTGTAACAAATGCTGTTACAACCGAAATCACCAAACTAATTTCTAGGCTCCAGCGTGAGGATAATTTGTCTGGCAGAGTTGATTGCCTGAAAAGTTCTCTAATTGGGTTCAAACCGCTTTAATGTAGGCTTAATGGTATTACTACCCCGAAAACAAAGCATCGACAGAGCTACCAGTTCTCACCATTTTCCTTTTTATTTGAGTACTTTTACAGAAATTCTAAAGAACTCTGACCCACAGAAATTGGACAATTTTCCAATTTCAAGTCAGTGCCACATACCTGTGTTTCATCCTGTAAGTGTGCCTCCCTTTCTGTGCTGAGATACGATCACCACCTCTGCTCTCTGCAGCTAGTCAATCACCTGACCATGAGATTGTCTTTCGAGACCAACCTCCCCCCCTAGCTTGCTCAAAGATTACAATATTTGCAAGTTGCAAGCGCTCTGCTCTCTTACCATCTGATCATCACCAGACGTGGTAACACTGTCTGTCTTCTACAACACATTGTTCTCTTCTGTCCCCTTCCCCCTCCTTTTCCTGGAAACCATTCCAGGGTTAGGGGGGAAGGGCGCTTAGGGTTTTGCAACTGTTTTGTTTTTTTTATAAATATATTAACTTCTCTCCTCATAAGTTACATGATATCCCTGTTTCTAGGAAATCATTTCTCATTTCCATTTTCTGAAAAAAAAAAAAAAATAATAATAAAAATAAATAAAAATAAAAAATAAAAATAAAAATAAATAATAATAATAATAATAATAATAAATTAATTAATTAATTCATGCAACACATAATAATCTATCATCCTTTTATTTGTGTCCTTTTTTAACTAAGGTAAAAAAAATATTTACAATACTCTAGGGATATGACAGTAGAGAATACAAGTTCAAAAAATAGTTTTTTATTTTTGTAACTTTTATATTTTTACTGTTTTACTTTAAAAATGGTGAATCATTCCTATAATTGACATCATTATATTGAATCTTATTAATTCTTATAAAAATGATTTTTGTTGTACATTTTTGTTTTGAAGATTATTTTTGAGCTAAAAATTCCTAAAATATTATATGACAGTGTTTTCTCTCAAAAATATCCTATAACAAATGCTCTTCCCTGCAACTTAAACACTTAATGACTTCTTCATTGGTCCTCGACCTATTCCTTTGCCAGCCAAATGAAACTGAATTATTCCCATTTGGAAGGGAAAGCTTGTGCTAAAACTCATTTGACAAGCACATTGAAATTAACACTTTTCTGATTCTAAAATCAACTATCGTGTTGCCACACCATACTCTCAAGACCATTATAACGAGTTCATTAGTGGGATTCTGCGTTTGAATGTTGTCTGTTCAACCTAAATGAGCGGACTAGCAAGAATCTGTATAAAACGTAAATTTACAGTAATACCACTTGTTTCCCTTATGTATATCTTTATAAAATTTCAGTAATAAAATCTTTCACGAAAGAAAGATTCATAAAATTTCAGTAATAAAATCTTTCACGAAAGAAAGATTCATAAAATATACATAAAATATTTATACAATAATTTTATAATAAATTAAAAATTAAAAATTAAAAATTAAAAATTAATAATAATTGAAATTTATACTTAAATATTTAGTTGGAAAATATAAAGCTTAATTTTTTTATGTAATTTCTAAAAATTAATAATATTTGAAATTTATACTTAAATATTTAGTTGGAAAAATATGAAGTTTTTAATTTTTTTTACAAAACACTAAATTGTAATTTTTAAATTATATAAAGAAATATTATGGTAATTTATAATAACTATAAATTAAAATAAAAATATTTATAAAATTAAAATTAAAATAATAATAATAAAATTAAAACTATTAAAATTTTATATTTGCATTTCTAAGTATTTGATTTGTTGTTTTTGTTCTGTTTCTTTGTTTTCATGATGAAAGTCAGTGAATCTTGATGATGAATTAAAATAAAAGTGATACTAAATTATTAGTGTTTTATCAATAAAAGTTTTTAAAATATAAAAATTGATGAATTTTTTATTATTATAAACCACTCATTTAAACATAAAAAAATTTTAAAATATAAAAATTGATGATTTTTTTTGGGTTATAAACCGAATATTCTAAACATGCAAATTTAAAAAAAAAACATTATATTAAATGAGAATAAACCTGAGATTTTTTAGAAAAACATTATATTAAATAAAAATAACTACAAATAAAAAATGCATGTCTAAATTGTAACTAGAAAATAAGAATCTGATAATATCTTAACCTGATGAAATGAATTAAAAAAACATAAATTCAAGATTTTTATAATATTTTTCTTGGTTATTTTTTAAAATATTGAAAAAGATGATTTTTTTGTTATAAACAAATTATTCTAAATATGGTTCGAGATTTTTGTAATAACTTTTTTATTATTTTTAAAAAAATTGAAATAGATGATTTTTTTTATAAACAAACTATTCTAAATATGAAAATTGTTTGGAAAAACATTATGTTCATTGAAAATAACTATGAAAAAAGCATTTTGTTGATTGAAAATAACATGAATAAGAAAATATTGGTCTAAATTGTAATTACAAAAATTATAACTAAAAAAATCTGATATTTAAAAAATACTGTGAATCCAAGACTTTTTTATATAAATCAACTATTCTAAATTGGGAAAAATTATGTCAATGTAAAATTAACATAAATATTATCTACACCTAACAATATAAAATTCTAATAATAAAAAAATTTAATTAGGGAAAAAACTGAAAATGGAAATGAATGCTGCATTTTATAAGAATATTCAAAAAAATCTAATAATTAAAAATTTTAATTATGGGAAACTGGAAATCGATCACATAATTAATTCTGAAACGTTGATCTAATTCAAGTTGAACTATATTTGAGATAAATAATATACAGCTCTGAATGAAGATATATTTTCTATAGCTTGATTTCATAAATTTCACTGGATCTCCAGATAAGATTTACAAAATTAAACTCTAGCTGAATAGAAATACATTCGCATTCAAACATCGATGAGCCTAAAAGCTCAATTTAATTTTCACACAAACTTGTCACGACATTTTAGAGGCGTCGTCGTCAATCTATAAGAACTCTTTATTCCAGAATTTTTCAGGGGCAAAATAGTTCAGTACATTACAGACCAATGAATCGATCGAAGCCAAATTAGAAGAACATGCCTCCATCTAGTTCTGAATGCGAGAAAAACCAACATATAAAATCAAAGACGTGAGTCGGTGGCTCGGTTGTTTTGTGGACTTCGCGTGCTCCCGGCTTATCTAAGCAGACAAATTCACAATACTTTCAGAGAGATTTGCTGCTTTTTGCAGTCAATATTGAACTCCTGGAAAAAAAATAGAAAAGGTGAGAGGTCGAAAATTATCCTCGTTGTACATGCATCGCATGGAATTGATTACAATGAGTGCAGGCGGAATTAGAATTGTTGTCAACTTTAATAATGTCCTTTTCGTTTGGTCAATATATAAAGCAGAAGAGAGAGGCACATACGACAAAGAAAAGAATAGCAAATAGAATTCCTGCTGCTGCAGTTGGACAAATACGGTGCGTTCTATGTTGGCGCGACGAAACGGTAACATTTTTGGAAGCCAACGGAGAACTATCGATTTGGATTTCTTCTGGCGTCGGTCCGCTTGCGGGATGTATATTCTGAAATCCATACCTAATAAACCGCTCCTGCCTGCCTGATTTGAACCCATGTTCACAAAATATTTGTCGTATAAGAAATCGCGAATTACATGCACCACAATTGGATTCCATGCTGTTTCCACCTTGTTGAGACGTCGTGTGGGGTGTGGCTAAAACATGACAATCGCTAATCATACGTACAAGAATCACGTACACCAAAATAAAACAGCATGTTAATTTGCTGTTCCACCCCATCTCTAAAACAAATACAGGGAACCTAGCTTTACACTAAAAGTCATAATTCCAGATACAAGAAAAGCTGCAAGGAGATTCCTGCTTTATAGGTTTTTAATGAGTTTTTTACATGTTTCTCACGTTTAGTGATTAGTACTTATTCAAATTTCAGACAGTGCTTGGCCAGCAATCTTTCCAAGTTGTTATTGTCCACTGGGATAAGATTCCATTCAACTGGCTAAAATGGCCGTCGCGATCGAAGTGCTCCAATATTTCAATGAGGGTCCCATTACATAGCAGATGACAAGCCAGTCCAATGAGTTTATATATGTTCTGTATTTTGTTTTGTTTACAATCGAGTCAGATTGGTTTCAAATAGCGCATTTTTATATAGCAATAGTCTGAGTCCTTATAAACACGAATTAGCGAGTGGTATGCATCCATTGGAACCGACACAAAAAACAAAGACGGAAATCAACTCACTCTAATGAATTAGAGGAATACAAACAACAGCTCTAAGAAACTCGTGAGTTTACAACTTTATAGTAGTTCATGAATATACAACAAATGGGTCACAATAATATTATTTATGTTTTTCAAACGTGGCATGTTTATCGTCCATTATTTTATGGCGATGCAGATAGCGAAGGGTTACACAACTTCCTGGCCGCCTCCGCTGAGTGGAAGTATATGGATGGGTAGTTTGATTTGTCTTTTGCGTAGGGCCCAGTTGTTGGCCTTTAAAGTGTTATTGAAATGATGTGGGCATGGCTGGTGAAAGGCCGTGTTGGAAAGATTAATGGCGGTATGGTAAATGCATTGCCAAGAAAAGTAAAATGCATGTTCTTGCTAGGAGACACAGAGATGTGTTGGGCCGACGAAACCAAGTCTATTTGACAGAAGTCGTCGAACAGCAACAATTTTCAGGCACATTCATCGTCACTTTCGGCACTACGTACTCATCATTCTGCCAATGTGCATGAAAGGAGTCATCAGTTTGAAAAACGGTATTGAGTGACCGACTGATATCAAATTACGGTTCACATCAATTTCCAGAAATAGAAGACAGAGCAACACCAGTTTCAATTTTGTCTGCGTCGGTCGAAGCGGATGGCTAATATGTGTCGTTTTCGCGAAGAAACAACTAGTGGCGTGGTGGGTCACATAGAAATAAGTTGAATAGTTAACAATGCGAAGCGAGAGTCTGTGGGCGATTCATAGATACTAGAGAGCACGGCCCCATGAGTGAAGTGCTGACAAGGACAATTCATAGATAGGACGGGGATTGAGGAGCACGGCAATGCATTAAATGTCTTGGTAGATGTTGGTAAATATAAGTTATATAACAAAATAATACACAGTATTAGCTACATAAATTAAAAATAAACTCTGGGTGTTAACACTTAATGCCAAGCTAATTAGCCCTGCCCAAGAAACACCACTAATGAAACTTAAATATATGAAAGACTATTTCTGAGAATAAGTAAGGAAAGATTACTTAATGATTTGCAAAATGACACTCAAGGCAGGTCAAGTGGGGCAAATCCTATTTCCAACTCTACTGCATTATAAATGCAGTCTGACATGCAAGGGGAATAGGGGTTGCTTTGCATTTATATCTCTTTCAAAGTTGACTTTGGCATGTTAGCAGCAAGGCAACCCCTATTCCCCTTGCATGTCAGACTGCATTTATAATGCACTGCATTTATAATGCAGTGGAGTTGGAAATAGGATTTGCCGGTCAAGTGGTCTTGCGTATGATTACTGAATGGGCCCATTGAGAGTGTGGATTTAATGATATTCTACCCAATGAATGCTCCCATGGCTCCAAGTGCCCAAAGTGATTTATTCACTTTGAGATGAATTGAATTGTTTTGTTTTTTATTGTTATTTCTATCAAAATAGTTAAATTTGTTTTTCATTATTTCTGGAGGCTATTTCTAAATCATATATACTAAAACAATTACATTAACAAATATATTTAATATAAGTAAATATATATCAAACACATACACAGCTATTTCAGTGCTCATATTAATATTGTGGTTCATATTGTATTATTATAATATTATAAATTTTAATATATATTTAATTACCAAAATTATAAAGAGGCAACATTATGAACTTTAATATAATATAAATATTAATAATATTATTCTATTAATATAACTATTCAATATAAATATTAATATTAATATGATATTATAAACTCTAATTAAGTATATTAACATCAATAAGTATATCCGTAAATATTATTAATAAATTTTAAATTTTAATATTAATATAACATTATTATTAAACTTTAATATTAATAGTAATTTTAAATTTACTAATATCAACTTTCATTTTAAAATTTAGTTATTAAATTATTAATATTAACGTTAATATTAAAATTATTAAACATCAATATTAATATAAATTTTATTGAATTTAGGCTTTTTTGATCCATATCAAGTTAGAGAAGGTTTTTTTGGCAAAAATCACATTGGGATGCTTTTGTTGACACGTTTCGAACCAATTGGTTCATCCTCAGGACAAGTTGAATGAACAGATCTCCCTTTGCGAACATCCAATGACTATATTTTTTAATCAGGTAACCGAGAACAACTATATTAAACTTTAACTTTATTGATATTAATTTTTATTAAACTTACAATGAGATGAAACTACCAAAATTATTAATTAAATCTTGAATTAATATTTTTGCTACAAGGATGACATTTGAGAAGAATGTGAAATACCCAAAAGAAGTGTTTTTCCTTATTAGTCCCTGCCATGGCTAGGGACTATAGTAATCGGAATCACGATTTCTAGCATTAGTTCACGCAGTTTAGGGACGGTTTATACACTAAGTGTGCGGCTTATGCAACCCGGTCTGTATGTTAACAATATGGTTGTTTGTTTCATCATCTTATTTGGCCTCTTCCCGAGGAGAAGAGGCCAAAAGCATATCTTATTTTTATTTTCGACTTCCGTTATTTTCATTATTTGGGAAGTGGAGATTAATGCTAGCATTAAAGGACTAACATTTGAGGCATATATACACCCAACACAATATTTAACCAAAGTTTTTTGTACAGGCGGCTTTACGGACTCTGCTCACAATATTCTGAAGGCTGGTCTACGCGTCTTCTTCTCTATTATAGGCTTGACACGTTTCCCTGACCGCTTATACGCTTGACACATTGCTTGACACATTTCCCTGACCGCTTGAGAAAATTCAGAAAAAATTGTATCAAACTGTATCGGTTCAATGGAATTGGTAGCTTAGCTCCTTTAGCTGCTAGTGGTGGTGCTTAAATGGACGCTTCCACAGGTACTTCAACTGGATCAAAGACTCATGCTAGTTATTGATCTTGAACTGCTTCTTTTGCTGCTGGATATGCTACCGTATATGTATGTTACGGGGTCTCGATCTCCAACTGGTCATAATGCTGCTGGACCTTTCACTACTATTCGTGTTGTCTTCTGGATTTAGATTCCATAGATTATCTCTAACTTGACTATCCTCCACAACCTGCACAAAGGTGAGTTTTTTTGTTTCATAATGGAAATTGATTTTGCATGAAACGACAGATTCTTACTTGTTGCTTTACTGTTTCAAGTTTCAGGCCGACAACCTAGACGGAAATGTTGTGAGCATTACACAGGCTGACTACCAGTAAGCAACCGTGCCCTCAAGGGTCTAGTAGCTTTCAGCTGGAAATACCGGTAATCCCTAGCTTCCCTAAAAAATTCGCTGATCTGTAAAAGAAAATCTCATGTTCATCACTTTGATTTCACAGTAACATGATTGAAAATTCTATTTTCTCTTACATTTTTTGGTTTTTATTATTTGCAAAAAATTGGAAAAAGTCAAAAACAAGTCCACATGTAGAAAATAAAGCAGTATGCAAATCTTTTGCACAAAAGGTGAAGATGAAACTTTGGGATTCATTTTCAACAGCAATTGCAACGTTATTAAATCACAAGCCTATACCTGTATTTTCAATTTGCTTGGTATTTGTGTGCAGATACAGTGGTGATGATTTTCTTTGCCGGCCATTAATACAATAGCAAATTAGGTTTAAATTCGCTCTTTTTCTACATTGCCGATTAATCTCTTTTTCTACACTGGCGATTAGAAATTTAGAGTATTTCATTCACAAATGCTAACAGAATGCTAATATGAGAATATGAAAGATGTTTATGGGATTATTAGAGAAATATACAATCCAGATTCTACAAACTTGCAATAACCAGATTGCACTCATTCTTTTCATGACAGACAGAAATCAGAGACTTGAAAGGAGATCAATCAAACCTGCAACAATAGAGGTGATTGGCTTTGCTAGTGCAATAAGTACTCCCAAATACTCAAAACAAAAATGAAAATGACCTCAATAGTGTTGCTTCGCCAAAAGTTAACCCCACTCAGGGTGATAAAAACAACACAGGTGCAAATTAGGAGTTGCACCCTAAGCTTTCACCTGCCATGTGGGGTAAGCTTAGTCTATATTTTCTACCAGTTTTTTCTCTTTGGAATTCAAGTAATTTTAAAACCTCTCCTTATTTTCATAGCAAGGGTTTTATTATGCCATGCATTCGCTGTGTTTCAGAATATCAAACTTATTTGGTTTATATTTGTTTTCCTTGAATTGGCAGCTTCTTAATCTGTAATTCTTTTGCATAGGCCGTTATTGCGAAATTGAATAGCTAGAATAACAAAATAGAGATTAAAGAATGGGAAGAAAACAAAAAGGGCAACTCATTGAACAAGTGAGACATGTGTTGTGTTTTTGATTATGTTTTTTTACATGTAATGAATTTCATAAATCAAATAGACTTTATGAAGATTTCTGCTTCTCAAAGCCAGGCAAGGTTAAGGTCGCGCGGTGTATTCGAGTTACCTGGCGAGATATCCGAGTTCTTCTCTGTTATGTGATTTATCTAACCTGGATTTGTGATATTATCTCCCTAGATATGCGAGTTATCTAGCCTGGATTTGTGAGTTATTATGCCGGCTATGCGATTTTTCACCGCCGGATATGCGGATTACGTCGACCAGATATGTGAATTTCCAGCAGATATGTGGGTTTGACCACCGAATATGTTGATTATCGGTGAGTCAATATATGCATCATGCGTTTGCGACCAATGGATTCACTGCCCACTGCCTTCCGCTGCAACGTTCATTCTCGCAGTTTTCCAACGAATGCTAAGCCGCAATTAAGTTTCTTGTAAGAAATTACTTTTTCGAATAGCATCTGTTACAGTCGCAGAGTCGGTACGGCTGTGATGGATAGAGGAAGAACACATGCTGCAGCAGTTAAACATTCAAATAACTCGCAATAGCATTTCTCCTGACTCTGAACAAAGTTATTGAATGCCTAGAAGCTTCGAGTATTGTACAGGTCTGATTTCTAATGGATATCCTCTTTCTAGTGTAAATATTACTGAAAAGGTTCAAGTGGGGAAACTTGCTTCGATTTAAGCAACAGGTCCTCACTGGCATAGGGCATGTTCCATCACTTTGTGACTTTCAAGCCATTGCTGTTCTAGCCAACATGTTATAGGACTCAGGTCTAGTTCTAACTTCAATATGATTGGCTTTCCTACTACTGAAATGGGATCAACCGCAACCGCTGGCATACTTGACACTAGCCATCAGAACATAAATCACACGTCCTTGCACACTGGCCATCATGTCAACGTGGCATATACATAGAGTTCATTTCAAGTACACTGGCAGGGACTTGCTGCTTTGCAACTCGTCTTGTTCTATTTGCCTTCCTATTTGTCTTTAAGCATGATTGGGGCATGTTATGGAACTATGACCAATATGCCCTTAATGCGAAAGAAAGTAGATTGACTAAAGGTGACTAAAGTGGATCCTTCTTCCTATATAGATGAGCAAGAGGATACAAATTCTCAAACTATTATGCTTTATTACAAGCTCATGCTAAACTGATTAGAATTGCAGGAGAGGCTTTCTTGTCTTTGAAACATTGGACTACTAAAGTTGACGTTGATATAACCGTCGAGAAATTCTCAAGGGAATAGTAAGGGAAATGAATTAGCTACTATTTAAATCTTAAAACATATAATGTAAGACCCAAGGAAGGTCTAGAAATAAAGTTGTTATGTAACATTGTGATCCTTCTCCTTCTAATGGAGTGAAAACCACGAAAACTATGGTCACATCCCAACTTTCAATTTACTAACCATGATGGAACTCCTCTCAACTACTACGATATAATCTCATGTGTTCATGATAAATCATATATCATTTATAATCCCATAATGCTCGCCATGCCTTCTAAAACCAACAATGTATTAATTTAGGTAAGCTCAGAATTAATGGACAAGAGAAAACTTGTACCAAGTAGTAAAAGAATGGAGTAAATAACAGGTACAATGACATAAATAGAGACCTTTTTGTTGTAAAATAATATAAAACTCTGATTAGCTATTAAAGTATCTTTTGTTTTTTAATTAAGATTAAAATCTTATTAGTGGATATGTTTAACTTAACTAGAGATTTATATTAGTTATCTTCTTGTTTGCATTGAAGATTAAAATCTTGTTAATAAATATGTTTATAAAGGAAAAAAATCTTTGGAATTATAATGTAAAAATAATTTGTATTTGTTATTATGATACATATATAAAATTTGTTACTTCATTAACATATAACTTTGACTCACTACAAATAAGTTAGGGTTGTCTCTAGTGAATAGGCAACTATTAAACATAGACCATGACTTTGTAGGTTCTCACATGTAAATGAATGGTAATAATGTGCTTCATTTAACAACAAGCTATTGTATTTAAACTATGATTGGGTAACAATTGCAGATGGGAACATGAACCCTAGCTTTCTATATTTCTCATTGTCCTCCAAAAAACCTAGCACAAACCTTTTTTTCGTATAAAAAGAAAGAACCACATTATTCATTTTTGCTCTACTTGGATCAACTCATTAATCCTTTATGCTACCCAAAAATCATTACACATGTATGCCATGTAGGTCCCTTGCCTAACATGTATAAGGTAACATTAAACTATTATCATAATATTATTTAATGGAATTATACATAAAGATTTGATCGAAGTTCATGATAATTATAACATAACAATGCAAATATTCAGTGTGATGAGCTACCATAACTTGATAACAACATCAATCAATAATTCATTACATAAAATGATTTGTTTATGACCACAAAATACATGAAAGTTCAAACGAGGGGAGAAATGAGTATCAAACCAAAAGGGAGCACATGTGCCTATTTGCCCATTGAAACGATTCTTTACCTATGAATTGAAAGGACTCTCATGATGATTGAAAAGAAACAATGGACACTTGGGTAGAATGTGTAAGGCCAATTTCAATATACATAATGAGGAAATCGTTGGAAACACTAGGTAATATTATGGACACTTGGTGTTTTAATATTTTGAAACTGAAAAACTGTTGAAACTCTTTCAATTCATCCATTGGATTTTGTATACCATTTATAATATTCTCATAGGATTAAATATAAGTCTTCCATAATTCTTTATTTGATAAAGAATGAAAATTGTGGAAGGCCTATTTTGGATTAGACCATGGCTATCGCCATAATCATTTCTTATTCGCTTTTCACGATTAAATGAATTTTACGAGCACAATGTATTGTTGGATCCACATGCATAACAAACATAAATTATACCAAATTGTTAGGATATTCTGACACATAGGAAATAGTTAAGTATAACTTGGTCTAATTTAGAGTTAGGCAAAGTGTGTTTCTTTACTATGTACTTTTGTAACTTACAATCCGACGGTCATGATATGTTCTAGACATGAAGTTATCTGACGGTTTATTCTCTCCTTGGTATTAACGACACTTGATCCGTGGCTTAACACCCGATTGGTCCATGATCTCTATTTAAAGAGCATGGATGGTCATTTGTAAGGTGACAGTTCATGAGAGAATCTTATGTAAATTTTCTTTCTTTTATATTAATAAATTTCTTGAAGTGGCTGTGTTGGCTCAGGTCGTGAACTGTTTCCCTCTTTGAGGGTTTTAACCACATCAAGAATACTGGTGTATTAATCTATGATCTGTTTGAGAGTAGTTTTATTTAGTGTTCTATTTAAGGAACTTGCCCTGTAAATTCCTACATGGCATCGAAGCTATTTGAGGGCCGCATCCATTTGTGATCCAAATCTGAAGTCATTACAACTCCATCTGACTATTGTTTCCTAGATCTATTGTTTCTAACGGCTTTCAAGTTGAGATGACTGCTATATTGTGTTAGGAGAATATGTCCTAGTGAGGAACCCCTTTCGTTTCACGTAAAAAGGTTTCCAGTAGCCCTAACTACGTCAATTTTAAGATATGCAGGTATAAATGTTTATTTGCAATTTTAGTTATTTATCTCTCTATTTATTTCGGTTTATTTATCTCTCTGTTTTTTATTACCAGATCTATACCTTTCATTTTTGCATATTCTCTTTGCCCCCTGACTCTATGCAATCTGGGAAAATTAGAAAAAGAAAGGAAGGATTTTTCTCATGTGTATGCTCTTTTCTATCATGCCTTAGTGTGATCTCGGAAAATTAGAAACATTGAGGAAAATATTTAATTTCCGGTGAAATCTAACTTAAAGCCATAAGGTTTGGTTTTTTTTGCATGTTCATTTTGGGTTGTGTGGTTTTTGTTTTGTAGGCAAAAAGGTCTTTCCAAGTAAACACACACTCCAAAGCTTCAGTGACTAAAAAAAAAACCGTTCCTCTTTTCCAAAAAGTACGAACCTTTTAAACTAGCTCACTTGGCCCAAAATTACTTTATGAGAATAAAGGTCTTGGGTTCAAGTCTTTCTTTTTGTTGAGTTATTTTTTCAAAAAACACATGTAACTTATGTTTTAAAGTTATTTTATGTAAAAATGTTCCCACCCATTATAAAAAGTATAAAAAGTGACTCACTTATAATTCTAAAGTCTCTTTATATTTTATTTAAGTTACAATTTAGTGGGTGGCTCATAAAGTACCATTATAAAAATGACTTTCACTTATTTATAAAAGTGGGTCACACATTTGTTTTTTAAAGTGAGTTAACTAGATTAAGTTTGGAAAAAGTGGGGGAGGGGTAGGGGGGGAGGGAGTGTTGTGGGGTGGGAGGGGAGGGGTTTGAATATAACATTATCATTTACTTCTACACATTCACATACTTCATCGGCATCTTCAACAAATTTTATTCAAAAAGCCATAACTTCTTCGTCCGGAAGCCATTTTCAGAACCGTTTTTTTTTTAATCGGTGTAATTTTTCAAGATCGTTCCATTGGAACACTAAGTTTCAGCACCTACAACTTCAATTTATGTTAAAATGGAAAGTCCATGACAAGTTATTCTTGACAACACCAACTACTTCCAATGGGTGTCCTACATGGAGTGTCCTACATGGAGTATTTACTTAGAAGTAAAGGTATTTATAGAATAGTCTCATGCCAATAATGTAAACCTAAAGATGAAGATAATGCAGTAAAATGGGAAAATAAACAATATGAAGCAATGAAACAACTCAATAAAGTTTTTGGAATTAAAAATGAAATTAGAGCCCATCAACTCGAAAATGAGTTGCTTACATTGGACCCCAATAATTTTTCTTCCATTGAAGATTTTTTGTCCAAGTTCAAGACCCTTAGACTTCTCTTGGAAGATGTTAAGGTTAATAAAGAAGATGGTAGCCTTATCTATTCCATTCTTACTAAGTTAGGACCAGCCTACTCTATGTTCTTTTCCACCTTCCATTCTATTAGAGAAGCCTTTATTTCTCAAGGACAAACCTACAAGTCCCCCTCTTTTGATGCCTTTTTTGATTCTCTAATAAGAGAATAGGAAAAATCTTACATCTGGGTCTTCTTAATACTGGAAACTCTTCTAAGAAAGCCTTAACAACCCAACAACAACCAAATTAAAAGAATCCTAAGAATAAGTATCCTAAAAAGAATGGTCATAAACCAAACAAGGGTTCTAAGCACTTTCAGTCTCAACAAAATGAAAAACCAATTCAAAAAAATGATAAGGCAAATAAAAACAAAGGAAAGAAGACTGGTAGACATTGCAACTTTTGTAATCGAGATGACCACCTCGAATCCAAATTATTTAAGAAGATGGAAACCTTGGAAATAGCAATGAAGAAGCATAAAATTCCTTTTGAGCACTCTCAACTTCAACTTCATCTTCAGGAATAACGATTTCTGCATGTGGTTGTTAAGCATCTCGGTCTGGTTATGCACTAAATATGTCTTCTTCTTCTAATTCTCATGAGTGGTTCATTGATTCTAGAGCTTCTTATCATATGGCCAAAAACAAAGCCACATTTTCTTCTTTAAATGATTGTAACACCAATACTATATATGTTGGTGATGATAGATCTCTTAGTGTTGTAGGGATTAGAACTATTCATCTAGACAATGATCAATTTAATGATGTATTATGTGTTCCAAACTTATCCTATAACCTTCTATTTTTATATCAGATAACTCATTTAGATGAAGGTAAAACTGTTGAATTTTCACCTCACGATGTTGTAATTAAGGACCTAAGAGATCCTAGATAGATTTTAGCTACTAGAACTGGTGATGATTCTACAAGGTTATCTAATTTTAACAACCTCGGGTCATCAACTCTTCCCTTGGTATTTGTCACTCATAATGATGAAGTGAGTAAACTTTGGCATGAGCAATTTGGTCACTTAAACTATCACTCCCTTCAAAATATATGTAAAGAAAATATGGTGACAGGACTTCCTCTAGTATCTTGCAGAGATGGTGTTTGTTCCGGATGTTTACTCGGAAAAAACCATTGAGATAGTTTTGAAAAATGTGCATTTTTGCACGCCTCAACCACTTTATAGCTTGTGCATAGTGATTTGTGTGGTCCACTTTGAGTTGTTTCATTCTCTGGCTACAAGTATTTCTTAACATTCATTGATGATTTCTCGAGACACACTTGGGTATACTTCTTAAAACTTAAGAGTAAAGTATTTAACATGTTCTTGGCCTTTAAGGCCTTTGTTGAGAAATAATCTGGACATCGTATTCTTAAGCTAAGTTATGATAATGGCGGAGAATATGTTAACAACAAATTCATCAACTTTTGCACTAAGCATGGAATTCAAATAACATACTATTCCATATACTTCACAACAAAATGGTATAGCTAAAAGGAAGAATCACACCTTAAAGGAAATGGCTAATTGTATGTGTCAATCTCAAGGAGTAAGTCTTAAATTTTGGGCATAAGTAATTAACTATGCAAATGACATAGTAAATCGCACTCCTACTAAGGTTTTAAAGAATCACTCCAGAAGAAGCATGGAGCTCAATTAAACCAAATGTAAGTCACTTTCATGTTTTTGGAAGTGAAGCATGGGCCCATATTCCCGATGAGAAACATAAAGCCTTAGAACCTAAGAGTGAAAAATGTATTTTTTTTGGATATTCTGAAGATGTCAAAGGATATAGACCTATTCCACCTAAATCCAAAAATGTTATCATTAGAAGAGATGTAAAGTTTGCTAAAAATATATTGGCCAAGAAGCCTAGTTCGGCAGATGTGCCACCTCTCTCTATCCCTTCTACTTCTGAAAATATTTCTTCTTTAGATGATGGCAATGAGGATGATAATCCTCCCCCACCTTCTCAGGATCCTCCTTCATCTCCTTAGCTTCCAAAAGGGGTCTGTGCTACTCAGGATGCAACATGTTCTCTTGCAGGTGATCCTACAAATCAATGATGTACATGTTCTCAGTTCGATAGAACCTCTTCTTTATTGGCTCAAGCTTTAGTGAATTATGATCTTAACACCTTTGCAGAAGCTTCAGGCCATCTAGATTGGGACAGATCTATGAATGAATAATATCGTTCATTATTGAAAAATGATACATGGGATCTTGTTCGTCTTCCAAAGGGAAGAAAACTTGTAGATGTAAATGGGTTTACAGAACCAAGTTTGGACCAGATGGAAAAGTTGATAAACATAAAGCTCGTCTTGTTGATAAGGGTTTTTAACAAGTTGAAGGCATTGACTATACTAAAACCTTCTCCCCTGTTGCCAAAATGAACTCTATCCACCTTCTTCTTTCCCTTGTTGCCTCTTTCAAATGGCAAGTCCATCAGATGGATGTTAAATATGCCTTCTTGAATGGGGACTTGCATGAATATATCTATATGGAACAACCTACTGGCTTTATACAAAAAGACTCCAGCCTTGTATGTCAACTTAAGAAATCCCTTTATGGTCTCAAGCAATCCCCTTGGGATTGGTATGCCAAAATGGATAGCTTTCTCTTAGATACTGGCTTTTCTAGGTGTCATTCTGATAATACTATCTACACCAAGAAAGTGGGTAAGTCTCTCATCATTCTTGTTCTTTATGTTGATGATATTATCCTTACTGGTAGTGATCCCAACCTTATAAACCATGTGAATTGCAGCCATAAAAACTAGTTTGAAATGAAAAAATGAGGACACTTGCATTATTTTCTTGGTCTTCAAGTCTTGCAACCCAAGGAAAGTATTTCCTTTTCCCAGTCTAAGTATGCATGTGATCTTCTATGTCACTTTCACATGGAATACTGTAAGCCAACCCCTTCTCCCTTTTATTTTGGAGCCAAATTTGCAGTCACTTGTATTTCCCATGAATTTGTTGCTACCTTATATCGCCATCTTGTAGGAAAACTTTTGTATCTGACCCATACCCATTCTGACCTTTCCTTTGATGTTGGCCTTATTGCTCGATTTATGCAAAAACCACATGAAATTCATTGGAAAGTAGCTAAAAGAATACTTCATTATGTTCGAGGTACATTTCAGTTTCAGATTCATTACAGTGCAGAAGCATCTCCTCTATTGGTTGGTTTCACTGATTCCGATTAGGTCAGTGACCTTGATGATCAGAATTCTACTATATGTTATGTCTTGACTCTTGGTTCTAGACCTATTACACGGGTTTGCAAGAAACAAAGTTCCATTTCTCTTTCTTCAGCAAAAACAAAGTATTGTGGCATCGCAGAAGCTAGTAAGGAAGCCTAGTGGCTTCGTCAAGTCCTATCAGAGTTTGGCTTTCAGTAGCAACATCCAACTACACTTTGGTGTGATAATCAAAGTGCCATTCAACTATGCAAAGATCTAGTCGAACATCAATGCAACAAATACATTGAACTACACATGTACTTCATCAGAGTTGACACCTAATCATAGGGATTGGGTGAACAACTATAATTAATGTAATTAGATAATAGAAAAGATGGAGAGTCGTCGGGAGATGAACTGAACAGTCACTCCCTCTTGTATATAATAATGAACAACCTAAATGAATAATATGATTTGATTTGAGGAGTTACCTCCTGATCTGACATGGTATCAGAGCCAGTGCCATTTTTGGCTTCCCTCTCTGCCTTGTAACTCCCTTTTTCCATTTTTTGCAGTCTCTCATTTCTACATTCTTCCCCAATTATGCATTCGTTCTCCCAACTCAAAACATTGTTGCTGCAGTTTGGCCAGTCCATATACCACACTGGTGTTGAATGGTCCTCATACTCTCATGTCATAATATATAACGCTTCCTTTGCTGCTCCGTGGTATCGTTGCTCTTGCTGCAAAGAAAGTAAAGCCTACAGCAAAGGCTCCTGCTGCAAGCAAGACCATTGTTGCCAAGGCTACTAAACCATCTACCCCAGCAAGAAGCCAACTGCAAAGAACATTGTCCAGGTTATATACATTAACGTTGGCCCACAGTGAACACTTCCAGGTTATATACATTAATGCTGGTCCGCTGCTTCTATACGACTCCATGACACTCCTCCATACCTCGACTCCAATATAACGTTGTCCAATTAGAGCAGCAAAATGATTAGAGCCCAATTCAACTCTGGTATTGCAGTGATTTCTATTACGTTGAATGATATTGTAGTGTCTGGTATTACATTGTGTACAATTATATGTATAACACCTTTGTTATATAACTCTGCCATATATCATATATTGCCCTCCTCCATACATTGTGCCTATCACCATTATGATACCACTCTCCCATCACGATATTGCGTTCCCATTATGTTGGCCCATTAATATCGCATTAATACCATTATCCCATTACTCCCCATCACTATATGGTAAATCTACTTCAATTTTTGCATTGTTGAATATAACCAAATACAACTGATATATATATTATATATATATATATATATATATATATATATATATATATATATATATATATATATATATATATATATATATATATATATATACATATATATACATATATATAATATATTACATAATATATATATATATATATATATATTATATATATATAGATATATATATATATCAAAACTATATTTTAGTACAGCGCAATTTTTTTCTTTTTTTTTTACACAGCAAGTGCAAATTGTTTTACCAGTAGAAAAGCGATTTTTTTTCCACAATACATAGATTTTACAATGCATTCAATCATATATTGTGGGAGTAGTTCTCATTGGAAAGGAGAACTATCTTGAGTGGTCCCGGAAGATAAAACACACCCTCATTTTCAATGAGTTGTGGAAAGGAGTGTTGTTGGAGATGGAGACAAAAACCCAGAATAGCCTCCCTCAGACAAGGAGTTCGCTCTTTGGGAAAATAAGAACAACAAGGCCTATGCCTTAATTGTAGCATCAGTAAATGAAGAGGTGAGTCACCATATTTTTCCTTTTTCAAATGTTTTTGAAGCCTTACAAAAATTGAAGGAACTTTATGACTCACACTTTGCACTTGAAGTTGTTCAACTCATGATTAAAATCTTCACCCTTGAATTACAAAAAATGATCCTCTTTCTCTTGAATCAGATGTAAAATCTATTATGCATGATATCAAAGTCACTAATGTTGAACTGGATATTCCTCTGATAGCTTTTCTAAAGGCACTTCATCTCACTTACTCAAATTATCTTGAGTCATTGCAAGCAAATGGAAACCTCAAAGATATTACCTTTGACTTGCTTATGAAAAAATTTGCTGAAAGACAGAAAGCTTTTGGCAAGAAGACAGATCCTGAGTCTTCTGAAGAGGTTGTGTGCCTTTCTCATAGAGAAAAGAATCTTGCTCAAGATTCTTCCAGAGGAAGAGGTGGTCGAAGAGGAAGAGGAAGAAATTTCAAAGGCAGGGGGGCAGACACTCTTAAGGAGAAAATTCAGATTTGCACTTCATACGCTGCAAAAGAGATGGGTCACATGATGCATCCACATGCAAGTTGCCTTGGGACAGAATTGAGCAGGAAAGAAACCAACCCAAAGGTAAAAATAATGACAAAGAAAAAGGTAAAGCACCTGAATCTGCTCATTATGAATCCGCTCATTATGTTGGAGTAAATGAAGGCTTATTTAATGCTTCACTTGCTTCTTGGAAAAATGATTGGTTGCATGATTCAGGAGAAAATTTCCACATGAATTTTAGAAGAGATTTTTTTGAAGAAATTGCTGACAATGTTGATGGAGCAGTGTACTTTGCAGACAGATCGAAACTCAAGCCATCAGGGCTTGGCACAATCAGGCTTAAATTTCCTGGTCTTCTAGACTTTCTTTTGCATCATGTTCTATATCTCCCACAACCGAGGAGAAACTTGTTGTCCTTGGTCCACATTTTCTGGTAAGGGCAATCCGTTCATATGTTTGATGGAAAGCTTGAGGTGAGAAAAGCATCAGACCACTCACTTGTCATGATGAGGATAGAAGAAGGAAGGCTTCTCAAGCTGTAGGGTAACTCTGCCCGTGCACAAATTTTTCCATGCAATTCTCATTATGAAGAAGGTACATTTCCATCAATTTTATTATGGCATGCTAGATTTGGACACTTGAACTATGACAACCTCCGCTTGTTGAAGAAAAATGGTGTTACTGGTTTGCGTACAATTCCTAGGAAACTTAAGAAATGTGTTGCTTGCATTCTAGGAAAGCATATCAAAAAGTCTTTTCATGATTCACATTCAAGAGCACATAGAAAACTTTAACTCATTCATTCAGATTTATGTGGTCCAATGCCTATTCCAAATGGAAATAAATATATGATGACATTTTTTGATGACTACACTAGAATGTGTTGGGTTTATTTATTGAAGAACAAATTTGATGCTTTTCAAACATTCAAGAACTTTCATACATGGATTTAAAATGATGCACAATCTCATATTGGACCTATTCGGACTAATAATGGAAAAGAATACACTTCAAATGAATTTGAAAACTATCTTCACCAACATGGTATCAAACATCAAACAACTGTGCCTTATAATCCCCAAAATAATGGAGTAGTTGAAAGAATGAATAGGAAAATCTTAAATATGGTACGCTCCATGATGTCTTTCAAAAATGTAAAATTGATGTTTTGGGCCGATGCAGTTCTATGTGTTGTATATGTAAAGAATCGATTTCCATCTAATTCTATTAGAAACAAGACTCCTTATGAAATGTGGTATGGGCACATTCCTTCAGTAAAGCATATCGCCTCTATGATGAAGTCAATAAAAAGTTTGTTGTATCTAGAGAGTAATCTTTCTTGAATCATCCAAAACTGACAATGTTGTTGAGAGACAACTTGATTGCTTGGATAGATTCGCAAATGCAAAATCATTTAAAGAATTTGATAATCATATTCCACATCTTGAAGGGGGGATTCCTATACTAGATCAACCTGTGGAATCTTCTTCTGAAGCTCTCTCTCCCCTGCATAAAACTCCAACAATGGATGATACTTTGAGTGATGTGATTGACAGAATTGGGAGACTCAATATTGATTCAGTCCCAACTCAATCAACGAAGCAACCTGGACCATCTGAGAAAGGTCCCCCAAAGTGGCTAACAAATACATTTGAAAGTGTTCATCTTGATGAGTTTAGAAAGACATGAACTAGAAATTCAAACTAGAAAAATGGAGGTGATGTAGATGACTCTGATTCACCTGCTGAATGAATGTTTCTTATGATTGTTTGTCTACAGATTTTGAACCAACTTCCTTCAAAGAAGCTGCTTCTCATGATGAATGGAAAGAAGCGATGCAAAAGGAGTATGATGCCCTGCTAAAGAATGGCACTTGGAAGCTGGTTGATCCCCTATTGGGAACCAAACCAATTGGCTGCAAGTGGGTCTACAAGAACAAGAATAAAGCTGATGGCTCACTTGACAAGCACAAAGCTAGGCTTGTGGAAAAATGTTTTGCACAGAAGGAAGGGGTATATTAAGAAGATACTTTTTCCCCCACAACAAAATGGGCTACCATCCAGACACTCTTTGCCCTAGCAGCTTAGAACGATTGGAAAGTCCATCAAACGGATTAAAAAATTGCTTTCTTGAATGGATCTAAAAGAGAATGTTTTTATGTCCCAGCTTGAAGGATTTGTTGTGAAAGGACATGAACATAAAGTATGCAAACTTGTGAAATCCTTGTATGGCCTCAAATAAGCGCCGCGAGCCTCGTATGAAAAAACTGAGCATCTTCTGAAACTCAATTTCAAACATTATGATCTTGATGATGTAACTTTGTTTGTCAAGCAGGTTGGCAAAACAGTTGTATATCTTGTGGTATATGTAGATGATCTTTTGATGACAGGGAACAATGAAAGCTACATTGCATCCATAAAGAAGGAATTGAGGAAAGGTTTTGAAATGATTGATTTGGGCTATGTTCATTACTATCTTGGTATTGAAGTAACTTAACATCCGAAGTCTATATTCCTTTCTCAAAAGAAGTACATTGGAGATCCATTGAACAAGTTTGGCATGATTGAATGCAATCCTCTGACTACTCCAATGGAACAAAACTTAAAGCTCACATCCATTGAAGGAAAATAATTTTGAGGATGCAACAAAGTATAGACAACTTGTAGGAAGTCATAGACTCTTCATCTTTTCTATTATTTAGTATAGACAATCCAAGTCATAGTTAGTTTCACTATAACACACCCAACCCTTGAAGTCATATTAGCATTGTGGAGTGTAATTAGATGCAACCTTCAAGGTACATTATGAATATGAAGTTATCTAAAAATGCTTTTTCTTTTATCACCTCAAATCACAATTTCAATTAGTCGAGAGCTTTTGAATGATATAAATTTTGTCTTGATATAAGCTATGGGTGCAAAGTTATGTCCCTTCAAATGTTTTCCCCTTAAGGGCCACATCATCATCTATTCATGCCTACCAAGCTAACACATTGTGGCTCTAGCCATGTGGCACCTCCAAATAGGTCCACGTCTTCAAGTCCACATGTCATAAGGGGCCTCACCATATTGGTGAATTCCATAAGCTTCACGTTTTAGTTATCTCAAGGCTCTAACAGTTCTATATAAATCGATATGGCTCCTTACTAGTATAACATGTATGGTCAATCATTGACATGACTGATATGGCCGATATAGCTATGGTATCAATAAAAAATTCCATGGGCTAGATGAACATAATTTAAAAGTAAACCCCTTCAAAACATCGATGATTTGATAGGTTGGTAGTGCATTGGGGCTTAACAAATCATCAATCTATCAACCAACCATAGCCTACCATATAGTATCATTTGACGTGTTTTACATGTGGCATATGTTGATTTGTCGCCTGCCACATGGCACTCCTAATGTGTTCCACATGTCACTTATTTATGATGTCACCCTTCAAAAAAATTCTCCATACACCAATATCTCAAGGGCATTAGTTGATGGCCCCAATAAATGGAAACATGTCATCATTTGATGACCTACCACATGGGCCATGGCATACCAATGAGTTCTCCACAATGTACATTACAAAACCTCTATGGGCATGACATGCCAATAGGCACCCTTACAAGTGAGCTCTCAGTTCCACCCCTCCATTGATGAATGTGACCTAGGGCTAACGATGGGCCCTCCCCCAACTCCGAATTTTTGGGAAACTCAAGAATTTTTCCCAAATTCATTCCTAATATTTTTGTTTTTGTCTAAGGCCAAAACAAACTTTTCTACCCCTAATTAGGCAGGCCACTCACATCCATTGCATAGGGCTACACACCATAATAATATGTGTGAAAAATCTTATTGGCCGCATTCAAGAATACAATTAAGAGGATGGCCATCACTACTAGGGATAAGTCTTTATTTAAAGAACATACATTATACATAAGTTCTCACACAACACAAGATACTGATTTCCAATGAATATAGTAGTGCTATTTATAACAATAAATATGAGTAGCAAACCAAGCAAATTGTACTCGACACTCAACTCACTCTCATGAAAACTTATTCAAACTAGCATTCACTCTTTATATATGTGTGTGTGTGGTTTCTCTTAGCCCATGAATGCATAGATACATAATAATTTCCATATTGATATATAAATGTGAAACATTAAATAACATTTACAATTAATTCACAAGATAAAAATGCACTTATCCATTCCACTTAATTTTTGTTAGAAACTCAAGAAGGGACTACCACTCTCCACCCAATTGTAGGTACAACTACACTACAAATTTCTTACAGTTGGCCATGCTCAAGCCAGATTCAATTCTTGAAGGATGATCCACTCAAAGTACTACACTAAAGGGTTAATTCATGCTAGAGAAATGAATGCTAATGCCCTTCACTAGCTATGAAATAGGGGTGCCACCTTCCAAGATTTGAGTCTAGGCTTAATACACAATAATTATGGCCACTAAGGTCTACGAAACACAAAGGGAGACAACTTCACCATTTCCCATGTTCCCTTGGTGGTCCTTCCCTTTAGGGGAATTTTGAAGTCTAAAATGAGTTTATTAAAGAAAATAATAAAATAATAGCTAAAATAATAAAAATACGAGTTGTGAATTTTAAAAGAAAATAAAGAAAAACTTCTTTTTTATATTGTATTTTGTAGCCTATATCCGTATAGGTTCACTCAAATATCAAGGGTAGACACCCGGTGGATGCAAACTTAAATTCCGCATCGAATGAGTACCCACTCTACATACTTTTGAGTAGACCCACATCTAATAAAGCTGAAAATCCATGTTCCTTCATGTATTTTTTGTTTTCTTTGATGTGGGTTCACTCAAAAGTATGCATTGTCGATAGTTGTGGGATGTGGATTTTAGTTTTGCATGCATCAGGTGTCTACACTTGACATTTGAGTAAACAAAATAAGAGATAGGCCAGAAATACAATTTTTTTTTTTTTTTTTTTTTTTTTTCCTCCAAAAATATTTTCCTTAAGCATGACAACATCATCTTGAATCTTATTAGTTCCTATAAAATTGTTTTTTTAATACTTTTTTGTTTGTGGGGGCATTTTTTACTTGAAAATTCCCCCAATGCTCTTGTAGTGCTCCACATGCATCACACAATCAATTAACATTATTTATCTCTATAACCCAAATCAAGCGAAGGGATTCCCTTGATGTTTTTTCACAACTATCACTAATCACCCCTAAATTTTGTAACCATGTTTACCAAAACATAGTTTTACAAGTTACATGTTAAAAATTTGATCTGGGTCACACACAATTCATGTAGCTTTTCTTAATCATTGACAATACTCTTCCGCTACTAAAACTCTCTGCATTCCCAACCTTCCCCACAAGTGTTCACTTTACATAGGGGAGTATGGGGTTTCCCATCTTAGTATGTGAAGTCAACCTTACGATTGTGAGGTATGTAGCCTAGGCCTGTGCAACTCTCATACCTCTTTCCCCATCTCTTATAACTATCTGGGGAAGTTGGTAGCTCCACAAACACATTAGGGCATTAGAACATTAAATTCAAGGAAGATTAGAAAATTTCCCAATCTTCCTCAAAAGCTTCCTAAGAAAGTTATCTTTGTAGACATTTGGATCCATATAAGCATTTCCTCATCTTCTACTTCAATAGTTTATAAATTAAATTAGTAAATAAATTTATTTACGTCCAACAGTTTGGCCATATAGCCATACTAGTTATCCATCATCACCATCTTTTTATTACATTACAAAACTTTGGGATTAGAAAAAGGGATGATACATTCAGCTCCCCTTAATGGAACATTGTCCTTAATGTTATACTATACATAAAACTAAATTTTGATATAGAAAACTAAAACGGAATGTCTTTTTCATGGCATCCTCTAGCTCCCTTGTTGCTTCATCTAGTTTAAAGTGCTTGCATTGAACCTTGACTCGTTTGATGACTTGATTTCATAGTGTGGTCTTCCTCCTGTTGTCTATGCACTATGGTTATGGTTGGAATCCTCCCCTGATTTCCACCTGTAGCAAAGTCCAATCAATAATATGATTAACATCATTTATATATATTTTAAGTAATCATATATGAAACACATCATGTGCTTTTGTTATGGGAGGCATCAAAAGTATGAATGTTATTGGTCCCACTCTCTCCAAGTTTAGGAAGGGTCCATAATATCATGGTCATAACTTGGTACATGATCCCACTCTCAAGAAAATTCCATTTAACCTAATTCAGAGATATATGTGCTATCCTACTCAAAACCTTATACATCATATTGTGGTTTGCATAAATCTTATGTCTGCCTTGAGCTATTTTCAATTTCTTCATAATGCTAATTACCTCTTGCTCTATTTCCTTTAAAATATTTGTCCAAGTGTAACTCTATCCACTATATTATCCCAAATAATATGGGTATTGCACTTTTTTCCATATAGATCTTCAAAAGGGTTCATCTTCAATGGATTTTGATACCATCATTGCATGCAAAGTCCACCAAAGGAAAATAAATCTTCTTGTTTTTTAGGATGGTGCATTATGTACATTTTGAGCATGTCTTCTTAAATTTTATTTAATATTCTTATCTACCCATCAGTTTGAGGATGATAGGTTATGCTAAAATCTAATTGGTTTCTAAATCATGTAAATAAATATTTCCAAAAATTATTATTAATCTTTGTATCTTAATCAGATATGGGCATACCAATCTAAAAATTTATTTCATAAAAATATATGTGATATAAATTTCTTTGTCGGTAAACTTTAGAGGTTTAAAGTGAGTTATCTTGCTCAAATTATCTACTACCACCATGTTGCATCATTTTTTTGGAGGTTCTTTTTAATTCAATGATGAAGTCCATTGATATGAATTCCCACTTTTATTATGAAATTTGTATTGGTGGTGACAAACCTATTGGGTGGTTGCATTCCACTTTAACATGTTGGCATTCTAAATATGTGTCAATATATTCACCAATTTCCTTCTTCATCTCTAGCCACTAGTACAATTTCTTGGCCTTTGGTATCATCTTTTGATACCATGTGTGACTTGCATATGGTCTTATGTGAAACACATCCATGATGAGCTTCTAATTCAACCACATTGGGTATGTATAGCCCGTTTATGAATAAAAATAATCCATCTTTGGATAGCTGGTAGTTTTATTCCGTTGGCCCCTTGGCATCCTGCTGTAAGAACTTATTTGAATATTGGAAGTGTTCATCCTCCTACAATGCTTCTCTCATTCTTTCTTAAATGTTTGGCTTACATATGCTTATGGATTCCATGTGTATTGGTTGCATGATTTTGTTGATTGCATCAACCAATCAATATTTTTTACCTTTAACGTGTTTGATTTCAAAATTAAACTCATTAATAAGAGCCATCCATCTAGATTTCTTAATATTCAACTGGGGCTTATTGAATAAATATTTTATCCTGTTGTGGTCTATCATTAATATATACTTTCTCCCAAGAAAGTAGTGTCTCTAAGTTTTTAAAGAATCCACAATAGTTGTAAGCTCCAAATCATGTGTTACATAGTTCTTCTCATGAGAATTTAATTTCCTAGACTCATAATTGATCACATGTCCATCCCACATGAGAAATCCACGAACTCCTTCCTTATAAGTATCTATGAAAACCAATAAATCTTTATCTATGTTTGCAATATTCAAAATAGGGGAATGTGTAAGAAGGTACTTTAGTTTTTCAAATATTGTTACGCTCTTTGATATGCAATGAAATCTCACACCCTTCTTTGGCAATGATGTAATTGGGTGCCCAATCTTCAAGGATCCTTGAATGAATCTCTTGTAATATCTGGCCAACCCCATAAAATATATAAATTCTATTACATTCCTAGGAGCATGGGACTCTATTATAGCCTTGATCTTCCCAAGATCAACTGCCACTCCTTCCTTGGAGATAACACAACCCAAGCAGTGCACTTGCGATTGTCACAAATCACATTCATTAAACTTAACATATAGCTGGTGCTCCCGTAGTACTTGTAACTATTGAAATATGTAACTAGGTTTGGTATTCATAACGACATATGTAGTAATTATTTTATGTATTTGTTGTAATGGGAAAATTAAATTACTTTTTTTTGATCTTGAGGCATGGGTTTCATGATCAAGGAAATTTATTTTTATAAGTCAAGTTCCCATTGAGAGATTCTAGGTAATTGTCATGTATGAAAGACCCATTTGGGGGATGTTTCATATTGTAAAGAAATTTATTTGAGTCATTGTAAGAGTTAAAAGACCCTCCAAGGCCTCGTGCTCAACAAGTCAGCCTTTAAAAGAAGTTAGAGACCTATATATAAGGATATGTTAGCCTAGACATGATGACAAGTCAGCTTCATTACATGAGTAAGAAGACTATATAAAGAGGACTCAACCTCACTTTAAGTAACATTAGTCAAGCATCCATGAAGAAGAAATAAGTGTGAAAATGGAAGGAAAAAATACACTTAAGAAACAAAGAGAAGGAGAAGAAGATTAGAGGTTTCTAGTATTGTTTTTGGGTCCCTCCACTCACACATGCAGTTGTAGCTAGGGTTTCTATAGTATGGTAATATCATACTTTAAGGGAGCCAAGATTATGGTCAAGAAGGAAGCTTCATTACTAGCCAAAATCACAAGGAGAAGGGTGCAAGTCTATTGAAGGATGAGAGCTTCATAGATCTGTCCCATCAAGCACTCACATGTGGCATCTTGGTAGTTAAAAGTAGGCCGAAAATTACAGGTTTGTGATAAGAAGCTGAAATTCAAGAGAAGCTCAGAACAATGGTGTAGAAGAAATTTTGAGTAACGTTGACTTGATGAAGGAAAAAGAACTATTCAAGGAAGCTTTTTGACTTGGTCTTGGAGATTTTCTTGGTCAAGGGTATTGGCCTTGGAGTTCATCAATTGAAGATATATAAGAAGAAGAATTTTGTGGGTTTTCCTCTCAAGTTTGTAGATATTTTGGCCCTAGCTGATAGCCTATATCTTGTGTCCATTGTCTCATTGTTATTTATGATCTGATAGTTGTTTGGTGATAGAAAACACTAATAATAATCAAGATAAAGAAGAAGTTAACTAACTGAAGTAAAAATATATCACAAGCAATTGTCATCGAAAGAGAAATCATCTACACTTGTTGACCCTAGATTTCTCAACATGGTATCAGAGCTAAGGTGACAAAGTCAAGGAAGGGCAACTCAAAGAAGGACACTCAAGGACTGAAGCACTAGAAGATCATCAAGAGCATCAACCATCAAAAGGGACCTTTCATCATAAAAGATACTTCAAGGAAAATGATTGCATCATCATATTGAAGCATTAGGGGAATTTTGAGGTCTAAAGTGGGCCTCTTAAAAGAATTAAAAAATAATAGTGGAAATAATAAAATAATATTAGATTACATCATCAAATTTTAGAGGGAAGAAAAAAATTATTTTTTCAACTCATATTTTCAACTTATCTCCCTATGGTTTTACTCAAATTTCAAGTGGAAACACTCATTGGATGAAAAATTTGATTCATCATCCAAGGAGTACCCATGTTGCATGCTTTTGATGAACCCTACTACACGAAAAATGACAAATACATGAAAAATGTGACTGTAATCACATTTTTTCATGTATTTCTCATTTCTCATGTAGCAGGGTCCACTAAAAGTATGCAACATGGGTACTCCATGGATGAGGAATTAAATTTTGCATCTAACAAAGGTCTGCGAGCAGATCACAAATCAAAATCATAATTTATTAGCAGCAATAGCGGAGGAGAGACAACAAAGCTGCAATAAAGCGATCGTCGATATTAGCGATCGCAAAAGTAAAAGATCTAAGGCGTAGCATATCGATAAGTCGACAATCGGTAGGATTTCAAAGTGCGATGCAAAGGAGTAGACCTTCGACATCAGCAAATTGGTGATGAATGGGTCCAATGGAACATCCTCAAGGAATTGTGGGGAAATGCATTGATAGTGTCAAAGCATCAGGGGAGGGCCGACGCTGATTTACAAAGGAAATCAGTTGCAAAACTAGAGGCAAGCGCGCCTTATCTCTCTCCTCCACGGGGGCCACATGGCATAATACCAATGGTCCAAATGAATACACATGGCAGGTGATGTCAGCATGACGTGGCAGTACGGAGGTCATGTGGCACACATATTTGGAATTTTTGAAGGGTCCTATGGGGGCATGTCAGGGTGACATGTGTCACCATTCAGGAGGTGCCATAGGGCATTGATGACATCATCAATCTCGAGGTCCCTCCTCCACATCAAATAAACGACCCCCATCTCCAGATGACCTAGATTGACTTTTCCAGATCAATGACTCCCAGGTCATTTCACACCCCCCACCATGTTTCCCTTTATCAGCGGGCAGAGGAGGGGGTGTCTGAAAAGTGGATTCCCCACCGAGCCTATACATTATGTGTCCCTCTCATATCATTTTGCACCCTCCACCTCACTTACCAATTACTGCTCATGCACCCCCCCAAAAACCACTCGTCCTCAACACTCCCTCCTGCAGTGCAATTGCGATATCCTAGGTGGGTCCAGATCTTGCAGATCGACGATCACAAGTGTTAAGGGGAAATGTCAAAGCTAAAGTGTTATAAATCATTGGTATGCGGGACTTTATATATAAAAAGAAAAATTCCCTCGGACAAGATTCTAAAGCCCCTAGCGCCTTGAGGCTAAGCACCTGGTTCAAGACCTTGGTCATATAAGGAAAATCACACAAAGGGGTTGAAGAAAAGGGACTTAAAGGGGATCGTAGCTCGCCCATTTTGTAATTTTTTAGTGATGAGGGCTAGCACAAGAAAATCCTCCATATCACACTATAAGTGCATCACTAGGGATATCAGGGCGTCGATAGTGTTTTGCAGAACTTTAAAGGCATGGTGGGTTTGTAGCTATGGCATTTAAGAAGGTAGATGGAACATTCAAGCCTGACATTGGCTGATCCAGAAAGGATCCTTGTGACATGGAACCATGGTCAATGCCCACAGAGGAAAACAAGGAATTAGTAGCTCAAGAAGAGTTGATTACTTATCATGGTGTCCCATACAGAGGGAATGCGAAGTACTGCCAAGGGGTCCTCTGTTCCAATACTACGACATGAAACTGATAGTGCCCACTCCCAACCTTAAAGGAGGAATGGTTCAAGCAGTAAATGCAGAAGCGACGGGAGTCGACCGAGCAACACAGGAGACCATACCATGAGAAAACTACAACTTAATCAGAAGCGATCACAGCGATGGGCATGAAGATATTTTTATTTACATTATGAATTGATAGTTGACTTGTTTTATTACCTTCCAATGTGCCGCCATTAAATGAGGCAATTAATATTATACAATGTTTTTGGGCCACAGAGCCATCCCTGGCCGAGACAACTAGTCAATCTGACAACTGAGACTCGACCGAAGAGATTTTGATGTAAATAATGTTCAATGTTACCCCTCTCTAGATAAATAGGGGGAAGCAATACTTCACAAAGGTTTATAAATTCTAAAGGAAACACTATATGCTATTTTCAAACTGTATGACTTTACAATACAAATCTTTCAGAATATCAAGGAAATGGTGGTGATTCCCCATTCAAGTATTACAATATTTTATCCCTCTATTAAAACCCATTATGTTCATGTTTCTTCTAGGAAATCATGCAATCATAGTTGCTAGAAATATTTGATAATTCCTCAAATATTCATTTATATTGACTTATTAATGCATGTGCTTGTATGGTCATTGAAATTGTATCTTTAAATTTGCACTACGTGAATCATAGCATTCAACTCCTCTTTTGTCCATTATTACGTGTAACTCAAATAAGTGTAGAAATCCTTAATGCTTCAAGCTTTATGTGTTAAATATAGAATTATTGATCTTTTAGGATCTGTGTGATGAGTTTCTCTTTCCCCACACCCTCTCTCATTGCTCTATGAAAGCTTATTAAACTGTAAGTCCTTGAACGACTCTGCCTCCACTATTTTATGCATATATTTGTGTGATTTTTACACATGAATAAGTACCAGAAATTCATGTATAACTCCTTAGATGAATAAACCAACCCATTACATTTTATATATACATATAGAATATATGTGAGGTCTCCATTTTACAAACCATCATTTGAGACACTCAAAATCTAGATGTGCCCAGGCACTGGTCTTATAAGCAATTTGAGGCTATCTTTAGGAGCAACATCTTCTGGCAATGTTACCGAGGAACTTATTGAAGGATTTATCCCTTGGAATATAATAAATTGAACACTCTTTGTGTAGTTGAGAAAAGACATTTTGATTGCATCCACATCACCTTTTCGAATCCACTACCCCCATTGTCATTTATTATCCTGACATTTAAAAAGCCTCACACTCACTCCAAAACTTCTCAACATAAAGCCCCATTTGTATTTGACCAAGAGAAAATAATTTTCATGAAAGTCTCAAAGGAGAAAAGTCCTACTGCCTACACTACCATGTCATCAGTCTTTGAAGCCTCCTCATCCATCTCTCAACCTGTTGTTACTCACTACTCAGGAATTACTCCTAAAACCCTTTCATACCCTACTTTCAGTCTAGCCATTCCTACCACTGTGTTTTTGGCCCAATTTTCTTAGGAGTGTCTTAATACCCCTCCATTAATCTAGATGGATCTTCCAGTTTTTTTGCTGAATAAATATGCCCCTCTTAATTTACCTCAGCCCCTAAGTGTTATGGCCTAGGACTACCTAAAGCTCCTACCTAGGTTCAATGGGGAAGATGATAACATGACACAGAGACACATTGAAACCTTTTGTGTGCCTTTGCTGAGAATCTAAACATGGAACAAATGGATGTGGTCATGAGAATTTTTGTACAATCCCTAGATGGGGAAGCTAGAAAATGGTTTAGAGCCCTACCCAATGCCTCCATCACTACTTGGGAGGAACTACAAAACTCTTTCACACAAAAATGGGGTGAAAAGAGAAATAATGAGTACCTCCTCACAAAGTTTAACACTATAAGGAAGAATCGAAAAGAGGATATCTAAGAATTTATCAAAAGGTTCAATAAGCATTACAATAACCTGCCGTGTGAGATAAAGCCTCCTCTAGCCGCTGCTCGAGTAGCTTTTTTGGGAGCCTTTGAACCGCAATTTGGTTTTACTCTAAGGGAAAGGAAGTCCCTCACTTTATATGAACTCCAAATCAATGCTTTTTAGGTGGAAGAAAATATCACCTCAACCAGGAAGTCAAGAGGAAAGTAGGAACCTACTAAGAATAAAAGAGGAAAGAAGAGGCATCCTCCTCTAGTCAAGCTAGAGAATCTCACTAGACCTGAAGTGGAATGAATTGGATAAACTCATCAAGATTTTATCACATAAAGTTGGAAATCTTGAACTTGAGAACAAGAGTCTCTCCAAACAAAATGTTCAAAACAACAATCGGGGTTATAACCCACAGTACAGAAGACCTCCATTGCAGATACCTCCAAGGGAAAGAAAGGAACATCTCGATTAGATCCCTCATCCCCTATATTTAGAAGATGATCTTGATGAGCAATCGTCAGATACACATGAGATGCAGGGAAGATTGTATTCCACATTACTTGAAGAAGAACATGAAAACATGGCTCACTAGGAGACCAGTCATGATAGAGAAACAACGAAAAATGAAGAGGATATGGATTACTATTGTAAATAGTTTTCATATTTCATGAAAGCATAACCACACCATAAGTATGATCTAAGATATTCAATGAAGAGGTTGAGAGAACCAAAACAACAAGAGGGAACGAATCCCCGAGTTATTCCCCCAGTACTAGATAAAGGGAAAGGTGAGCTAAATCTCGATCCTTCCAAGATAAATGTCTCCTCTACTAAGGAAAGCAATAGTTCTAAGGGATGCATAGAAAAGGAGGCACCTGTTATGCTAAAAATTGCTAGTGGTAAGGAAGAAGGAGCAAAACCAGGAGGTATAGAAAAATTCCAACCCACATTCAATCTTCAGAAGGAGCTTGAAAAGGTAAAAATTCTTGTTCCTCTGGTTGAGCTTCTAAAGAAGCCTACTTATAAATATCAAGTCTCTTAATTCATGCATCCATCCACCTCAGTACCAACCCATGAAAATTTATATCATCAAGAGGAGAGGCTGCGTGTGGAAGAACTTGATCCTTCTACTGCACCCTTCTACGTGACCCTAGTAATCCATGACCTCTTGTTGCACAATTTCATGTTGGATTCCAAAGCCTCGCATAACTTCATACCCCTACCAGTGATGGAACAATTGGGTTTGCATACCACCAGGGCCTACAAGGACCTATGCTCCTTTGACTCTAAGAGAGTCAAATGTTTAGGAATGATAAAATATCTGGTGGTAAACCTCACTCATATCCCTGTGAAGAGCTTGGTAATGGACATAGTAGTGGAAGACATTCTCCCTCATTTCGTCATGCTCTTATCTAGATCTTGGGGTTCCAAGGTGGGGGATCTATTAAGCTAGATCTAACTTATGCCACTATTCCCACTTTTGGAGGCGAGCAAAGGATGTTGTACAGATAGTCTAGGTTTGTAAAAACTATGACCCCAGCTAAAGGCTTAGAAAACTCCCCAGTGCATAGGAAAGAAAGCAACCTCTCCTGCCTATTCTGAAAAGAAGACGAGACCATCTTAGAAGAAACATCAATGCACCTAATAAGGCAGTTAGAACACCAACATGCAAATGAAAATAAAGTATGGAAATTATTCTTTGATAGATAAAACTCAAAAGAGGGAAATAGAGCAAGAGTATTGTTGGTATCTCTAGAGGGCAGCTTGATACCCCTCTCATTCAAGCTGGAATTTGAGGCAACCAATAATGTGGCAGAGTATGAAGCATTTCTCCTCGGGCTACAAAAGACAAAGAATATGAATATTGAATTCCTAATGGTCTATGGAGACTCTAAACTGGTCATAAGACATATTAGAAATCAATGCCAGGCCAAACATCCCAGACTGAGGACTTACCGAAGCGAAGTGTGGGATCTAACATATAAATTCTTCTTGGCCTTTAATATCAAAATTTTGACTAGAGAATGAAACATAATGTATGACTTTCTTACTATAGCTACAAGTAGTTTTAAGCCTCCTCAAAATCCACTCCTCAGATATGAGGTAGAAGCTAGACACAAACCCTCAATACCTGATAATGTCAAGCACTGACATGTATTTGAGGATGGAAAGCAAGTGAAATGATTCATAGAATTTGTTGGGGAGTTTTCCAACTCCAACATTAATCAAGAAGAAGAAGAAGCAAATCAAGAAGCCACTTCATGGAAAGACACAGTGGCTAGGTGCAAAAAATTTGCAACTGAAAGGGAATACCATCCCTTGTGGACTAGTCCCACTGGAAATGATTTTTAATAATGATGATATAGACTCCAATCCAATAGATTTGGAGATAGAAGATCAAGTAGAAGACTGCAATATCAACTCAGAGGAGGAACCCTAGATGATCAAGCTATTAAAAGGAATCTCCTTGCAATACAAACAAAGGTATTTAAATCTACTCAAAATCTACAAGGATGTTTTTGCTTAGTCTTATGAATATTTGAAAGCATTTGATACTAACATCATTCATCATAATATTTCTTTGAAGAGTGGAATAAGGCCATACAAGCAGAAATATAGGAAAATATATCCACTCTTACTCCCCTCCATTGAAAAGGAAGGAAAGTGGCTACAGACAAAGATCATAGTGCCTTTAAGGTACTCTGAGTGGGTGGCCGACATAGTCCCAATCTGGAAAAAGAACAGAGAAATAAGGCTATATGTAGATTTTCAGAATTTAAACAGGGCGTCACTGAAAGAAAACTACCCGCTGCCTAAGATGGATCATATATTGCAGAAGGTGGCCAATGCAGTTAGAATGTCCATGATGGATGGGTTCTCTGGTTACAACCAAGTAGCAATCCACCATGATGATCAGAAGAAGACTTCTTTCACCACGTGGTGGGGAAAATTCATGTACGCTCGCATGCCTTTTGGTCTTATTAATATAGGGGCCACATTTCAGAGAGCTATGTAAATAACTTTCATAGGGGAGAAAGAAAAATTCATGGTGGTTTATTTAGAGGATATCAAAGTATTTTCTAAGACTGATGAAGAGCATATCCTCTACTTAAACATCACCTTTAAGAAATGTAGGAGATATGGTCTTTCTTTGAATCCTAAGAAATATCAATTCGCCCTGAGTGAGGAGAAGCTACTAGGACACATAGTAGCATAGGAAGGTGTGAAGATCGATCCTAAATGAGTTGAACCCATCATCCATATTCCTCTACGCATGAATAAGAAAGAGGTCCAAGCCTTTTTGGGGAGAATAAATTTCTTGAGTAGGTTCATAGCCCACTATGCAAAAATAGGCAAGGGTATTACAAACATGCTTAAGAAGGAAATGAAGTCAAGTGGAGCCTTGCCCCCTGAGATTATTTCATTAGAATTAAAGAATATTTGGCTGAATCCATGGTACTAGTCATCCCAGACTATTCAATGCATTTCTATATCTTTTCTTTCGCTTCTCCACATACTATTCCTACAATGCTGCTATAGAAAAATAAAGATACTTATGAACAACCCATCACCTTCCTTAGCCAAGTCCCGAGGGATGCTAAACTGAAATATAAAATCTTAGACTTTGCACTAGTTAATGCTTTGAAGGCATTTTGTATGTATGTGCTACAATTGGAAATCACAACATTTGTCCCAATGACAACATTCAAGGACATCCTGGTGCAAGGAGAAAACAAAGGAAATAGGGGTAGGTGGATAGAAAAATACAAGAATATGAGCTAGACATAAAGCCGACTAAGCTCATAAAAGGATAGGGATTTGCCAAGATTTTATATGAATCAAATTACCATGCTTTAGGGATAAACTTGATAACAGAGGAAGGCATACCAGAGGATCATTAGAGTGGGAATAAAACATTTGAGCAGAATATTTACACTAAATATGAAGGATCACCCTCGTATAAGAACATCGTTCATTATATCTTATTCATGAGGTGCTTGGTGGGACTAGATAAATCCAAATACCGAACTTTGAGGTTGCAAGTGAAAAAATATATCATATCCAATGGCCTACTCTACTGGAAGGACCCAATGGGGGTATTTTTGTTATTTTAGGTGGAGGGCGAAACCCAAAAAGTGATTGAGGATTTTCACGGAGGATTTTGTGGAGGTCACTACAGATGGAAGACCATAACACACAAAATCCTCAAGGCAAGATTATACTGGCCTACACTATTTGGAAATGTTCATTCCTAGGTCAGGTCCTACCAAAAGTTCCAAGTGTTTGTTGAGAGGCAAAAGCTTTCTCCTCTCCCCCTAATTCTAGTACATGTGGATGAACCTTTCAGACAGTGGGGACTAGATTTATAGGAGAAACAAACCCACTATAAAGTGGCCAAAACATGTGGGTATTGATGGGCACAAATTATTTCACCAAGTGGGTAGAGGCCATCCCAGCCAGAAATACTACAGACTTAGTGGTAATCAAATTTATGGAGGAGAACATACTATCTCGCTTTGGCTATCCCTTCAAAATTATAGCTCATAATTCTTAGGTCTTCCGAATATTCCAAGTTCATCATTTTCTGCCAGAAATTCAATACCATCATCAATCACTCCACTACATACTATCCTCAAGGTAATGGATTAGTTTAGTCCTCAAACAAAATTATGGTGAGGGTTCTCAAGAAGACCATCACCGAGAATTAAAGGAAATGGGAGTCCCAACCGAAGTTTTTCGTATTGGACAATTGGGTAACTCCTGAATGCTCCATAGGGAAATCACCATTTGAGCTAGTGTATGGTAAGACTGCAGCCTTCTCGATCCAATGAGTGATTCCAGTGGCAAAGTTACTACACTAAGTTGAGGAGGATTAAAGTGCCTTGACACGAAGGATAAATCATCTGGTCGAGCTTCATGAGAGAAAAGAACAGGTGGGCACCAAATTGTCAAATTACCAACAAACGATGAAATTCTTGTTTGACAAGAAGGCCAAGGATCAACTTCTTCAACTAGGATATTTTGTTCTCTACTCGGACGTCCGATAGGAAGACAAAGGAAAACACAGAAAATTCGATCCCTATGGTTCAACCCTTTCAAGATTGCAAAAGAAAGAGGAAATAACACATACATTCTTGAAAATATGGACGGTGAATCTCTGGAATTGCAAGTAAATGGTCAGTTCCTCAAACTTTATTTCCAAAACTAGAGGTACCTGTCTTACACTCATTGTAAATACCAGTGTGTGTATTGTAATTGTTATATGAATTTTTTAATTTATGTTGAAAAGTTCATTTTCACAGAATTATCATTTTTTTAGAATTGACTCCATGCCTAATGGGAGGAAGGCTACTGGTCGGTAGGTTCTCAGCACCTTGCGAGCAAGGCATTTTCCCTAGTTGGATCCAATGTTGTCACTCACTGCATGAAGAGTTTTCAGCTGCTTAAAGTTGCCAAAGAGAAGTTAAGTTTGAAGCCATATTCTAGACCATAGAAGCACTCAAAGCCAAATTAGACCCTCTCCATTGCATAGTGCTCAGAATAAGCTTTCTAACAGTATATGGAAGTCCAAAAATAGACTTCTGGATAAGAAGATATGGCCTACTGAAGTTTAGGGGGTTTGTTGCCTTTGAAAGGAAAGGGAAAGAGCTTATTGGAGGTCTAGGAACAGATCATAGATCGCAATCGCAGTTTCTTAACATCAACAGTGGGGGGGAGACAACAAACTTGTGATAGAGCGATCACTGATATCGACGATCGCAAAAGTCAAAGATCTAAAGCACAACATATCAGAAGATCATCGATTGATGAGATTTCAAAGTGTGGTGCAAAGGAGCAGACCTCCAACATCGGCAAATCGACGATTGATAGGTCCAATGGAACATCCTTAAGGAATTGCAGGGAAATGCATCAATAGTGTCAAATGAATTAATTAATTAATTCAATTGAGTTAATTAGTTAAGGAAATTCGAATTTGAAGTCTTTGTGAGCATGCACATGAGTTGTACCACTGATTGAGGAATTTATGCTTAATTTCCTCCACTGATTGAGGGAATAAGTATGAGTTCTATAATGAGAGAATCAGTTGACTTAGTTCTAACTAGTCAAGTCTAGTTAGATTATTTTAACAAGTTGTTAAAATAATAAAATATAGTTTGTTAATGCTTGCATGCATGTGACAACTATTATTTTAGATAACTCAGGATTCACTCATGGATAACTTTTGCATGTTAGTTATGTCAGAGACCCAATTGAGATCAAATGAGGGAAAATGTACTATTAGATGCTTGGATCTTCCTAGTGAATATTCCTTGCATGCAGGTGGAACTAGTGTCCTCAAGGATTGCGTAATTGGACCTATGGTTGACAATAGGTATTATCTGGGGCCAATTCACATATGTTTTGTAATTGGACCTCAATCAAATTGCGCAAGGAAATAGGGGATTGGAGCACTTGTGGCCTATATATTGAGGCCTAGTGAGTCTATGATCTTCATATCTTCATAGTTCATTGAGAATTGGATAGCTTGAGAGCTGATTCTTTTTGTATTGTGAAGAGGATTTCCAGTTGATTGATAATACATGGTTGGGGTTTTATGCTAGTGCTTTCCCCTGGATATATCTTGTGTTATGTGTGATTATTTCTCTTGACCAGTTATGCATGTTTCTACTTGATGTTGCTCATGAATTCGATTATGCTTTCGCTTAATGTTTTGTAGAAGTAGAACAAGTATTATGCTTAAGGACATTGCTTATATTGGTTTGTTCTATAGGTGAAATTTCTACATGGTATTGGAGCTAGGTTATCATGGAAGAACAATATAGAAGAAGGAATTCAAAGTTTATTATTCGGGATATAGATCTCAGTTCTTATCACATCCAATTAATTGATGTCTTTTTATTGTTTGAAGCTTGAGTATGCCCTTGATGGCATCTCAAACTATATAGCTTGGAAGGATCACATGGAGGTAGCATTAGAAGATAATGGCCTTACGGACTTCATTGATCAAGATGTCCCTAAGGTTATTGATGCTACTTAGGTTGTAGACTGGAAGAAGTGTGTGTCTAGAGCTTGGAGAATTCTCTTGGAGGGAGTTCGAGTTCACATTGTTTTGAGTCTCCATGTGAAGGAGACTCCGCATGCAATGTGGAAGACATTGAAAGATTTATATCAGAATAGCAGTGATCAAAGGAAGCTGGCACTGAAGGACAAACTTCGAAGGATCAAGTGTGAAAAGGATGAGACAATCTCTATGTATCTGAAAAATCTCACCTCATGCAGGGATGAGCTTGGAAGTGTAGGGGTTGTGACCTGAGATGATGGTATGGTGAGTCTATCACTCCTTGGCCTTCCTAAGAGTTGGCATAGCTACCAGTATTCAGTTAATGGAAGGGAAAAACTGCCAGATTGGGAATGACTATGGTCAGATTTGATGCAGGAGGAGATCAGATGAAGCACTAGACAAATTTCTTCAACCATGCATGATGAGGAGAACTTTTCCTTAGCGTGTAAGGTGAAGAAGGGGAAGGAGAAGGTTTCTCTTTCCGAATCGAGTTATTTCGATGATGGGATGAAGGTTGAAAAATCAAAAGTGCAATGCTTTCATTGTCATGAGGTGGGTCATTATGCTACAAATTTTCCACGAAGGAAATCCAAGAAGGTATATGGGGAAGGATTTGAAGGTGAGGCACTTGCTTCACAGTTTGAGTTGGATTTCACACTCTTCTCATGCATGGTTTCATCCATGGTGGGAAGTGATTGGTTTCTTGAAAGTGGAGCTTCTTTCCACATGACTGGCGATAAGAGTTTGTTCAGTACTTTGGAGGAAAAAGATCTCCAAATACTCATAGCGATGGGTAATGATGAGAAGTATGGTGTCTCAGGTGTAGGCACGTTCAATTTTTAGAGGGAGCATGGAGCTCACCTTACCTTGACCGATGTGAAGTATGTACCAGGACTGAAGAGAAACTTGGTGTCAATCGCGATGCTGGAAGACAGAGGCTATGATGTAGTCTTCAGAGACGGAAAGGTTTTCCTTAAACACATCATCACTAGACAGGTCGACGCAGATTGGTTCATGGAGTCAAGAACCTGTATTCTCTTGGAGGTTCAAGATGCATGCAAAGCCTTAAGTAGTAAGGTAACTAATGGAGACTTGGTGGTTGAGAGGGAGGGTATATTACCTCTCAACATGTAGAGCCAGAAGAAGTCTCAGACGATTGTGGAGGAGCCACGATTGGTGTAGCAGCTTCAGGAGGTTGTGGAGCAACCACAACAAGGGAAGCTAAGTGGAGATTGAGTAGAGACATCTACTCATGCAAAGACCTCTAGTAGGGGGAAACTTCGAGCCAGGTGGGCTGAGGGATCACATGTAGCCATACCTCTAGGGAGGAGGTGGGGTGATATAGAGTGAACGTCCCAAGGAGGAGGGGCAGGATCCTTGAGGTACCCAACCTCTTGGATGAGACCTTGCTACAGGAGCCTCGATGTGGAGTATCGGGAACTGACTGATTGGGTAGAGACAGATGCGGATGGAGTGGCAAAGAGAGCGACAATGCAGGGAATCCCAGGATAGCGCATAGCTAGCAGGCTGCAGGAATGCAAGAGGCACAAGTGTTTTGCACAGTGCTAGGTGGCATAGAGAGGTGTGCAATGGTGCGAGATGCATGGAGATGTTGCAGTAGCGCAGATGTCAGAGAGGGAGAACTTGTCAGTAGTAGGTAGAGCTTCAACATCAGAGTATGTTCCTAGCCCAACAGAGTGGTCAGTTGGGAGTGTTTTTGTTCCAACTGTTGTTGGAGCAAGTGGACCGGGTAGATGTGTTCCATGCAGAACATTTTAGAGTTACAAGATCGAGTTCGAGAGAAATCCTTTCTTGTTCAGAGGGAGTGTTTAAAAATGTGCAACAAGAAATAGCAGTTTGGCCAGTGAAGCCATTGGCCACATTGGGTGAGAGGTGAAACTACTAAAAGTAGAAAGTTCTGAAAGTAACATTTCTGGGTCCCTTCCTATTTATAGCAGTCCCTAGTCTATCTATACGAAGTAAAATTAATTTTGGTCTTAACAACAATTGGAAATATTAATTAATTAATTCAGTTGAGTTAATTAGTTAAGGAAATTCAAATTTGAAGTCTTTGTGAGCATGGACATGAGTTGTCCCACTGATTGAGGAATTTATCCTTAATTTCCTCCACTGATTGAGGGAATAAGTATGAGTTCTATAATGAGAGAATCAGTTGACTTAGTTCTAACTAGTCAAGTCCAGTTAAATTATTTTAACAAGTTGTTAAAATAATAAAATATAGTTTGTTAATGCTTGCATGCATGTGAAAACTACTATTTTAGATAACTGGGGATTCACTCATGGATAACTATTGCATGTGAGTTCTGTTAGAGACCTAGTTGAGATCAGATGAGGGACAGTGTACTATCAGATGCTTGGATCTTCCTAGTGAATATTCCTCGCATGCACGTGGAACTAGTGTCCTCAAGGATTGCGTAATTGGACCTATGGTTGATAGCAGGTATGATCTGAGGCCAATTCACATATGTTTTTAATTGGACCCCAATCAAAATTGCACAAGGAAATAGGGGATTGGAAGACATGTGGCCTATATATTGAGGCCTAGTGAGTCTATGATCTTCATATATTCATAGTTCATTGAGAACTAGATAGCTTGAGAGCTGATCCTTTTGTATTGTGAAGAGGATTTCCACTTGATTGATAATACATGGTTTGGGTTTTATGCTAGTGCTTTCCCCTGGATATATCTTGTGTTTTGTGTGATTACTTCTCTTGATCGGTTATGCATGTTTCTACTTGATGTTTCTCATGAATTCAATTATGCTTCCGCTTAATGTTTTGTAGAAGTAGAACAAGTATTATGCTTTAGGACATTGCATATATCAGTTTTTTCTACAGGTGAAATTTCTACAATATGAAGAATGAAAGATAACTAAAGTAGAATTCTATAATATTCATCGTTAGAAGGAAGTAGCTCTTGGTAACCTCATTAGAAGCATAAGTAACACTTATGGTGTTATACAATATTTTGTCACACTCCCCATCTAGTATCATGAAGTTTCAAAATGACAAAAGTTGTCAGTGTGTTCACCGTGAAATATGTTCAGAAGCATCCCTAGAAAAAAGAAGAAAACTTGCCTTGAAATAATTCCAAATAAACTTGTCAAAAAAACTTGTTTCCAGGATTAATGCTTTTTGCATCACTACTGACCTGTTATGGTACCTTGTTGCACTATAATGTCCTAGCACTTCCAGCATGACTTTTATTAGGAAAACCTGCATTGAACCTCTTCAAGCAGTTTCTCCTAAAGTGGAGGAGAAGCCTCTCTTACTAGCAGTCTCGAGAATGGTGAGATGGCTACATGTGAATAACGATTGGAACGATATCTCCCATTCTTGTTCCTTGATCCTACTTTCATGGATCTTTCCCTTAAGATGTGGAACCTCTCCCTCCTTTTATGGATCCTTAACTCACTCTCCTTCCCTATAAATGATATCCCTACTACCCACAACGTGTTGGCTATTTCTTGGTTGTCTTCCCAGTGCTGAACTATGCCCAAATGCTTTCCATTTGCTAAGGAGAAAGGAGTGCTTGAAGGTTAAGGCTAGGACTTGGAAGCTCACCTAAAAGAGGCTTACAACATGATGGCTTAGGTGGTTGTAATGCTCCCTTTACCATCTATTAATAGTACATTATGTGCTTTATTTCCATAAATGTGTCAATCATTGCTCATTTAGTATGATACTCCTTGATCTGTTATATGGTTTATATCGAAATGGTTTTTTCTAAGTATGTGTTTATTATCTCCACGTGATTTTCCTTGCAGGTATTCATCCATAACAATGAAGAGGAGATTGAACTTGGAACAGAAATAATCAAGGATGACACCAATGGACATTATCATCAGAGCGAGGTAGGTCATCTATCCTCCTTTGTGTTTTTTGGTATAGACTAGGAAAGTTTTCACATATTTGTCTTTTTTTGTTGCTAGATCCTCCCATAAGACTAGAGGGATTGTTTTTGTCTGCAGAAAGGATTGTCTGTACAACATATGGGTAAAATGAGAATCATCTAGTATGAAGCTCATCATACATCATTGGGAAGCATCATTTGCATGATGAGGATAATCAATATCCTCTATTGGAATCTTCATTAGAAGGTTCATCTCTTCAAAGATGTCTCGCTAAGAATTCTACTTGAGATGGGATTCATTGTTTAAAAGAATGATGGTATGATGTCAAAGGAATGCATCATGTCAAAGATGATTGAAGAACTCTCAATCAAGGACAAGAAGTTGTTGAAGGAACTCTAGATGACCAAAGAAGAAAATAGGCATATATGCATATGTTCACTAAGTCAAGTCATGCCATTATATAATTGTAGATAGTAAGGATTCATGCTCTACCTTCATGAGCATGATCAAGGGAAGATGATCTCTTTCATTAAAAGGATGCATAAAGGCATGGATCACATATTAACTAGATGAAATCAACACAATATGTCCTCATATGGAATATGAGGTGGTTGAAAAAAATGAAGGAACTATGATTGGGAGTTCGTGGGAAGTAATATGTGAATAAAGAGAAAATAAGAGATTGTGAAACATGCAACTATGGAGAAGGAAATCAACATACAATAACTAGAATAATTCACTATGATAACTCCATGGGAAAGATATGAAGACATTGGAAAAGTTAAAAAAGAAAGAAGACCCTTGAAAAATGAATATCTTGGAGATGTTTCAATATTAATGTAGGATATTGATGTTGCAATAAGCAAATGTCATGATGAAGGACCATCCCAAAAGGTAATCTCTGATTTTATGTTCACGTTTGATTTTTTGAATAATATCTGAATGAACTAATACATGGCTACCTAAAGATAAGTGTGGATGTCATCTACAATTGATACTCATATGTAAGTATGGACTATCTTGAAGGAGACATGATGTAAAAAAGGTAGTTGCATGATGAAAAGCCAGGTATGCTCCAATGGATCACCCTTCAATGAAAGGAAGGATGACATGATTTCCCTAATTCATGAAGGAAAGTGATGGATGACCTATTCCCTACATAGAAGTCCCAAAGATGAAGGATCCATAATATTAAAAATGAAATTCATGACAATGAAGGGAGGAGCACTACAAGCACCTGAAGGTGCAGCTAAAGGTCCCATGATCTCCACCAATGAACAAATAGTTGTTGCTGAGAACATGTCCCTAGTTAAGAGGGAGCGTGGAATCAAGTTTCTAATTTAGTAGAAACTTGGAAGCAAGTCCCTAAGCTAAGAGGGACTATGGAAAAGTCCCTGGTTAAGAGGGAGCTCGGGTACATTCCTACATTGGAATGGGTATATCCTCCCTATTTGAGAGGGAGAGATAGACACATCATTCTTGGCTTCACTTAGGAAGAAGTAATGGAGGATTGGGTAAGAATTTGGCATCTGATATCCTTAGGGAATCCAAGATAAGAGTAGTCGTAAAGGACTAATATTCTTTGAGGACTGGGAATCCAATATAAGCATAGTCCTGGAAGGACATATCCTGTGAACGCATGGGTGGAAAATTTTCCTTGAGAGACAATGACAAAGGTGTTTATTAGTGATTGGTCTCAAGAACATTGTTCTCTAATCTTGTGGAGAGATATAGTTGTTAGTCAAGGCCTTACTATGTCACAATGTTGGATGATATGATGCTATACAAATGGGTTACCAATCTAATTCTTCTTATGAGAATTCTTCAGATTGAGAATGTCCAAGTACCTTGTGTGAATTACGAATACCTCCCTAGTTAAGAGAGAGTGTTGAAATATGTAACTAGGTTCGGTCTTCATAATGACATGTAATCATGATTATAATATATATATATATATATATATATTATATAGATATATATATAATATATATATATATATATAATATAGATATACATATACATATACATATACATATACATATATAATGATTCAAATAAATTTATTTACAATATGTAACATCCTCCAAATGGGTCTTTCGTACATGATAATTACCTAGAAGCTCTCAATGGGAGCTTGACCCATAAAATAAATTTCCTTGAGCATGAAACCATGCTTCAAGCAATTATATATATATATATATATATATATATATATATATAGCTTGAAGCATGGGTTTCATGCTCAAGGAAATTTATTTTTATGGGTCAAGCTCCCATTGAGAGCTTCTAGGTAATTATCATGTACGAAAGACCCATTTGGAGGATGTTACATATTGTAAATAAATTTATTTGAGTCATTATAAGAGTCAAACCACCCTCCAAGGATTTGTGCTCAACAAGTCAGCATTTAAAAGAAGATGCAAACCTATCTAGAAAGAGATATCGACCTAGACATGATGACAAGTCAAATTAGTTGCATGGGTAAGAAGACTATATAAAGAGGACTCAACCTCACTTGAAGGAAAATTAATCAAGCATCCACGAAGAAGAAAGAAGTGTGAAGAAGGAAGGAAGAAAGCCTCTTAAGCAACAAAGAGAAGGAGAAGAAGATCAAAGGTTTCTAGTATTATTTTTGGGTCCCTCCACTCACACGCGTGATTGCAGCTAGGGTTTCTGCAGTAGGGTTATATTAGACTTTAAAGAAGATGAGACCAGGTTCAAAAAGGAAGCTTCATTACTAGCTAAATTCACAAGGAGAAGGGTGCAAGTCTAGCGAAGGAGAAGAGTTTCATAGATCTGCCCCATCAAGCACTCACATGTGGCAGCTTGGTAGTTACAGGTAAGATTAAAATTATAGGTCTGTGATAAGAGGATGAACTTCAAGAGTAGTCAAGAATAATGGTGTAGAAGACAATTTGGATAACATTGACTTGAAGAAGGAAGAAGAACTATTCAAGGAAGCTTTGTGACTTGGTCTTGGAGAGGTTCTTGGTCAAGGATCTTGGTCTTGGAATTCATCAATTGAATATTCTATAAGAAGAAGAATTTTGTGGGTTTCTCTCTCAAGCTTGGAAAGGCTTTGGCCCTGGCTGGAAACCTATATCTTGTATCCATTATCTCATTGTTATTTATGATGTTATAGTTGTTTGATGATAAAAAACACTAATAATAAACAAGAGAAAGAAAAATCTAACTAAGTGAAGTAAAAATATATCACAAGTAGTCATCATCGAAAAATACATCATGTACACATGTTGCCTCTAGGTTTATAAATAGTAACATGACCTTGAGGTGTCCTTCACGCTCTTCTTTGGTATTTAAATATACTAATATGTCATCAATAAATACCAACACAAAGTTGTTCATGTATTTACTAAGAACATTATTAACGATGCCAACCCAAATGGCACCACTACAAAATCATAGTGTCCATATCTAGTCATGAATGTAGTCCTGTGTATATCCTCATCATTTATCTAGACTTGATGATACCCTAACCTCAAATCTATTTTGAAAAAATCATGGCTCCTCTTAGGTGGTAAAATAAATAATTAATTCTAGGAAAAAAATACTTGTTTTAATGGTTTCCTTGTTCAACTATTTGTTATTAATACACATCCTAAGGGTGTCATCCTTTCTCTTCACAAATAATGTTGGAGCTCCCTAGGGTGACACACTAAGTCTAGGGTACCATTTATCCAACATTTCTTTCAATTTTATTTTCAGCGCCACTAACTTAAGTGTGCTCATTCTATAGGGTTCCCTAGACATGCATTACTTTTCCAGTCAACTCTATTGAGAAATTGATGTCTCTCCTAGGTGGTAATCTTAGAATCTCCTTAGGATATACATCACTATATTCTTGAAGTATGGAATGATCTTCAATTCCCAAGTCAATGTAATATGTTGAATGTGTCATCTGTATAATAAACAAGTGATATTCCTTCGAGCAACATTTGTTTAATTGAATAGCTGGAATTTTCCTCACAGAAATAGCCTTCCATGCTCATTGCTACAACCTTTGCTCTCCTTCACCATCTATGCATTCTAAAGTCTTATCATAGCAATCTAATTTTTCATATGTGATCCCAACTAGTCCATGGAAATTAGCAGGTCATAAGACGCCAAAGGAAACATGTTTAAAGTGGCTTTGGTACTCACGACACATTTCAAATTGGCATGATTCAACAAAATCACTCACCTTCCATTTTACTTTGGTGGCTAACTGAACTAACCATAGTTTACCATGTTTTTCCTATGTAAAGCACATGCTTCCATGACTATTGGAGTAACATAACTGAGGTTAGAACTAAATTCAGTTAAAATTGAAATAGAAAGGTTAACAAGTATACCTTCCATTTCCATTACTTAGATTTAGTGGTTTGCTTTTTTGTTTTCAGCTACAATAACTTCATGTACACCCTTTATGTGGTATTTTTGTTTGAGGAAAATCTAAATGTTCTTCCCCGCGACACTGTGTTCCTCAACCTCTTCCTTTGCCGGCCAAATTGAATTATTCCAACTTGGAGGAGAAAAGTTGGGTTGAAACTCACTTTTGAGAGGTACGTTGAAATGAACACTTTTCTATTATAAAATCAACTATCTTGTTGCCACACCATACTCTCAAGCCCATTATAAGCTGTCCATTAGCACGATGCAACGTCTAAATGTTGTTCGTTCAGCCTGATTGAGTCGATTCTTAAAATGGGCAGAAGAATGTATATAAAACAAAAAATTACAGGCACGAAAAACAAATACTTGGTCATCGAATTTTTAATTGATAAGTAGGGCAAATTTGAAATTACAAACGCAAGCCTCAAACATTGACTTACTCCTCAAACTTAATTTATCTTTCTGCAATGCACAAATGGATGGGCAAACACATTTCATTTTGCAGATTTTATAGGTCTCCTTGTGGGTTGTGTGTGAGACGTCTTACTACAAGACAATGTTTTCAAATTGTAGTAGCTTTAATATGCAAAAGCACAAAACAGTGTGTGTCTGAAAGAAGCTCACCCTCATCCCCATTTAATAATATTTAATAAGTATGTTAATTCATGTCTGAATGCTTAATCATCGTATACTAAACTGAGGACCGACCAGAATGACCACAATCCAGGATCACCGTTCTATTGTTCACCATGCACAACCGGGTTTCATTATTGTTCATCATGTGATTGACGTTAGTCCCTTCGAACTGCTTAGCCTTATAAATACCGTTTTTTTCAAATATGAATATCTTTATAAATTTGTAATCAAATCTTTTCACGGAAAGGATGAATTATAAAATATATAAAGTTTTATGAAATAATTTTATAATAAAATAAAATATGATTTATATACTAGTTTGTAAACTGTGGTTTTCATATCAATAAAAAAACATGTTTTACCCAGGCAATATAGAATCTTCCCTTAAACAAGGAGCCACTGCCATGGCGGTAGTCCCTGCCGAGGTCTACAAGGACAACACAAATAGATTGTATGCTGTCCTATTTGAAATGGGATTTGAAATGGAACATTGATTCTATTAAATTATAATATAGAAATACAATACTAAATCTGGAAAAACTGCAAGCGAAACTTATAATAAGTGGTATAGTTACTTGCTTTGTGAATGTAGTTTCTCTTCTTTGAAAATGCCCTTAAACTAACACAGGAGGATGACTTCTGCCACAAACATCTGCAGTTATTGTAACAACAAAAATCACATCTGCAGTTATTGTAACAACAAAAACCTGAGAGTAAAACTTAATAGGAGGATGACTTCTGCCACAAACATCTGCAGTTATTGTAACAACAAAAATCACATCTGCAGTTATTGTAACAACAAAAACCTGAGAGTAAAACTTAAAAGCTGCTTGCATAGTCTCAATAACAAGGAAATATCTTACACTGAAGCACTACATGGAAAGAGGAAATCTAGACCCACCATTCTAGTTTTCTCGTCAACTTCCGAAGGAAGACGGAGCCATGCAGAATACACGAGTGATTCAAAGACTGTGACATTGGGAGAGTGGATATCATTTTGTTCACAATATCCTGAGATGCGAGCAAATGTTTCTTGCTTCTTGGGGAATCCAGATATGCTTATATTCCCTTCAACATAGCCCCCTGTTTTTCTTCTAGCCAAGACATCCATTAGGGTAGTTTTTCCAGCACCGCTAACTCCCATCAAGGCCGTAAGTACCCCTGGTCTGAAGGATCCACTTACATTAGAAAGGAGTTGTAGCCTGTCTTGATTCAAGCCTTCACTTTTCATCTCCTGTTACAAAACTAAACATTAGTTCTAGATATTCCATTGAAAGAAGCTGGGTATGTCAAACGAGTGGCAGATTACAAATTCAGTTGAATGATTTGTAGATACACATACCGGTGGCATGTCCACATAATAGTTTATGTTCTCAAAAGCCATCGACAATGGCTGGAAAGGAAGGATCATTCCTTTCTTGTCTTGTGCGGAGACTTGAGTGACACTGACTTCTCCATCATGTGTAGAATTGTCTTCAGAGGTTAGACTATCTCTCCTCTCTGACAAGTAAACATCACTCACAAAGTTATTAAATCTATGAATGAATAGTGCAGATTTTTTCATTTACTTTCAAAAAGCTTTGGATATGACCAGCTTAAAGAATTTTATTGGTTGCAAATTTTGTAGTGCAATTGTTTCATCCTTTCTTTCGAGCAAAGGCAAAAACAGTGCTTTCGAGTCTCAATCAAGAACAACACAGAAGCTCTCTATAACAGCTTGTCTTACAATTGTCTGAGACAAGCTGTTACAGAGAAGTTTTAGATTTAGTCCATTCAAGTTTCTCATTTAATTCTCTATTGAATATTTTAATCAGTTACAATTAGCACCGTCTCCATTTACATTGTACTTGTATCTGTGAGCAGTAGATTGAATATTCACAATACCAGAGTATTTCTAGAGAGCTCGACTTACCAGTGGACTTTCTTTGTGATGTCAGTTGAACAGAACGATGTTTGCTTGATTGGTTGCTTTCTCCAGTTCTGTTTGCTTGCTTCTCTTCAATAACCTCTTCAGATATAACAGCCTGTGATTGCCCTAAAGCTGTAATTGGAGGAGGTTTTATTAGATCTCACGCTTAGGATAATTTGTGATGAGAGAAACAGTAGCGCAAACCAAACCTTATAATGGAATGCCAGACTTACGGTTGAGGCACGCTAAAGCAACAGTGTACAGAATGATGAAAAGCACACAGAACCCAGTCAATGCTCCAATACCAATCCAGTAAAATTTAGCTTCAGCAAATAATCCACGAGATTCTAGGACAGCACGTCCAACTGTTTCATTGGAGCTGTTACTGATAGGCTGCACAAAGATCAAATATTTAGAGGAAAGGCAATATTCAATATTTCTTTCCTGGCATTAGGATTATAGGACACTCTATCGGGACATGATAACACTTACTTTGTCCCATCTGGGAGCCAGAAATTCATTCACCGCTATGGCGTTTTGGCCATAGGTCATCGGTGAGCACCAATATGCCCAAATCCACCAGCTAGGTATATTCTCTGTTCCAGAAACATGAATAAAATGAAGCATTTCTTGTAACCCAAGTTTTTCTAGTCGAAAAGCTGAAGATTGCTCTAAAGTATATTTCTTTGGAGTAAATAATTATCTTTGCATATACTATACTGTCAAATACCTCTTGATACCACAAATCCTCCAAGAACAAACACAATGAGCAAAGCGAATGATCCAAATGTTTGTGAGACGATCATGTTTCGACCCAATGAGGCTATGAATTTAAAAAGTGCCAACGACATCTGATGCATCACAAAGAGGAGGAAGAATTGCCTAAAGAACCTGCAACAATCAAGGCAATCTCCTTGATTACTCATTGAATATTTTAGTGTTCTGACAACTGAAAGAATCTTTACGTGCCTGCTTTAATTTTCTTTTTCACAGGGCAAATTTGGCAAAGGAAGATGTTACATTTTGCTTCCATTCTTGTATTTGTTCACACATTAATAAAACAGAGACGAAGTATATATATATAGGTACCATTTCACATAAAAGGGATTTGATGTGGTGTTTTAATGTCAGGCTCCTTGGGAAAAAATTCAATCTCTAAAATTAAACCAGTTCATCTGTTTCTATTCCATTTCTCCAACAGTCCTGTAACTTTCTCGAATTGGGAGATCGATGAAGAGATAATAGACTGTAAACTAGATTTTCTAATTTCGATTTATTAGGCAGGTTGTCAACATTGGACAACTTTAAATAATGCAAATGTTTAGCATCGTACAAAATGAGGCTACAAAGAAAAAAATGGCTAGCAATTTTGGAGATTGACTTTTTGGCAGTTCTCTGCCAGGTATCTATTGCATAATAAACGAGTTGAAGATGGCCTCTATATAACAGCACAATAGTTTTTTCCATAGTCCTATATATGTACAAAACTGAAACCTCTGTGCGTGTTACTGATTCACAAATATATCAGTCAGAGTTCTCATTCTTCCAAACATATCTACGGAATGAATTCGTTTACTAGTTGATTTGATTAATTAATCAGTGAGATTTCTTACACTTCTATTCATGTTTACTAATATAAGGATATAGAAATTCATTTAGGTACAGAGGCTATAAGAATTACCTCTCAGCCTCTGGTGCAAAACCGATAACATAGTATGTAACACAAACCCAAATCCCTGCTTCTAGCAAAGAGAGTGGAATCCTCACTATCCATGTTGGTAAAGCATAAGCCCAACATGGATAGAATAGAAGGTCTCTTTGCTTGTAGAAAACTGGAAGACGGCTAACTGTCATTGATAATTCTGGAAAACCATTGAACATAACATGGACTAGTCCAAAGAAAAGAGCTCCCATGTACAGGTTTCCATCATTAATAGTTCGGTGATGCATTTTCGTGCGTAAAAACATGGTCATTGTGACCGCCCCTACAACCATAATCTGCATATCTGTTTGTCAGGATTCATACTTCTTTTCTTCTATAACGAATTAAAAAATGGCACGGCTTCTCCTAGTTTGGGTTCCAACTCACCTGTGCTGTTTTGAATATATACACAAAAGAATTTCTCTTCATAAGCAGCCATTCTCTGGAAAAGCAGGCTTTGAATATGTTCATTTTACTGACACCATACTTAGAAGATGTAAGAGCAGCGGGATGGTTCCTTTTTCTATCATATGGACGGGATAACTCTTCTGAAAGGTCCTTGCCAACATGAAATGAATGAAAGGCCTCTGCAAATTCCTTGACGGATATGTAACGGTATGGTCGGCTTTCAACCGCCCAATACTGCTGTTGATCCTTTCTCGAGGTCACCTGTATAATTCAAGAAGCGCCACCGCAAATGTAATTAAGAAGTGAAATCTAACAAGCTTTATTTGCAGCATAGATTAAAACAATCCATTTAATGACTAATGTTGTAAAAGGATAGAAAATAACTATGTTAACCCGGATCTCAGAAAGGTTATCAAGCTCTGCAGACATCCTCTGTGTGAAAATGCTGTAAATCTTTCAGCTTTAAGATTTAGATGGTAGTTCGTAACAACCACCACTTACAAACCACCAGACTAAACATAATTGTATAAGAAATAATGCTTACTTCCTGTAAGAAATCAGCAACCCCTTTTCTTTCTTGGCACTTGAAGCCCATGGACTAGAAGAAATCAAGCACAAATTCTCGAGGTCCTTGATACACCACCTCTCCTTCAGACAGTAAGATGATATCATCAAACTGCTCATATGTTTCCGGGGCGAGCTGCAGAAGAGAGATCAACACTGTCGCATTAAAGAGATGGATAGTTTGGCGGAGACATTTGATAATTTGGAAAGTCGTAGCACTGTCCAATCCTGTTGAAATTTCATCCATGAAAAGAGCTCTCGCACGACCGACCAGCATTTCCCCTGCACAGTTCTTATTAAATAATCAGACAATTGATTTGGCACTACCATATCACATGACCATTTTGAACCACCGCAATCATGTCCGCGTTGCGGATTGTGGAGAGGCGATGGGCGACTGTAATTGTTGTGCGTTTGACTGAAGCTTGCTCTAGAGCATCCTGAACAATCTTCTCCGACTGTGCATCTAGAGCACTCGTGGCCTCCTCTAGAAGAAATAGAGGAGGATCCTTGAGCATAACTCTTGCAATAGCTATACGTTGATTTTGCCCTCCGGACGTCTGGACTCCGCGCTCACCCACCTGTATTACCCAAATGAAAGGAAATTCAAATCGACTGTACTTGCCAGAAATGGAAGATGAGAAAGAAAATATAAATTTTACCTGCGTGTCATAACCATCTGGTAGTTGACTGATGAAATTATGAGCATTGGAACCTTTGGCACCAGCAATAACCTGATCCGTGATGGCTCCGTTGAATGTCATCTTGTATCTCGCAGCAGCCTCCATAAATTTCTCAAGGGTCGTGTTTTCCAATTCCGGGTTCCTCGCTTCTCCGAACTGAGCTGAATATAAGAACTGCGAAAGAACAAGAAGAAGAGCGAGAGTGAGCGTGGAGCTGCTTTTGGAGGCCATGGCTCTTCCAGACCTTCAAGCTCTGCAACACATTCAATGGATTTTGAATCCCTGTAAAAGCTAAGCCCCTGTTACAGGAGAAAGGAAAGCCTCACCATCGATGGACAACAAATAAATAATGTGGCATTGCAGTGGTAAGAGGTGGCAGACGGTGGTAGCGAGCTGACTGAGAGGTGAGAGGTGTCAGCTATATAAAAAAAACTTTGCATGCGCCTAAGTTCTAAGTTTTATTTGTGTTATTATAATTTTCAAGACTTTGGATAAATTATAATTTGTCGCCATATTTTTGCATTGGTATAAGCGAAGCCGGCAATAAGAGGTCCTTTTTTGCCCAGCCAAAAACTTTGGTTAAAATTTTGATAGACGATAATTGTCATTTTAAAACTTTGGTTAAACAATGATAACGGCAAAAAAAACATGGTCAACCAATGAATTAATGGGCGGTCAACGATCTATCGATCGCTAATAGTCCCAGGCAGGGACTAATCAACTACATTAAACCTATTTAAAATATCAAAGTTCTCAAATAAATTGTATGTCGCATGTTATTACATTGTATTTAGCTAATATCATCCATTGATTTTCCTATGGCATGAAACATATTTCTTTAAATTGAAATCCTAAGTATTAGGGTCTAGGATCAAATGATGATTGAATATTTTTTTCATAATTTCCAGTTGTAAATAATATTGGATATTGCAAATGATTTCCAAAAAATATATAAATAAATATAAAAAATGAAAAAGGTTTATATATAAAAATGAAATAGAAAAAGAAAAAGAAATGATAAAAGAACCCTACAGAAAAGAAAAAATGTGAAAGTGATGCCAGTTGAAGTGCAATTGATAGTACAATAATTTTGAAGGATAAATTCACGAAATTGTGTGTAACGTGTTCAAGATGCCACAATACTTCTTCTTGTTTGAAACATACTGCTTAATCATGTTCAAGCAAATTTCAATATATGTCAATTAGATTAGAATGAATAACTTAGCCAAACAGTGTAATTTTGGCTAAGATTAGATTAGGCATGTTAGATGAAGAAATTAATCCAACAGTGTAATATGGATTAATACAAATTGGAAGAATAAGTATTTGTTGTTTGAATAGGTGTTTTTAGTCCCTTAAAATTGCAAAATAAATAAGGGTTTTCACTCCTAAATGCACCCTAATTTCTTTTAGTTAAGTTAGTTTATGGGAAAGTTGTACTTATTATGAAAACTATTATCAGTTAGTGTTATTTGTCCAAAGTCTGGACCTCATTGTAAAAATATATATGCGATGGGACATTTTATCATTGGTGCTTAAACCGCACACAATTCCCCACTTCCGAACATGATCCCCTTTTCATCAGACGACTCCCAAGTCTTTTCAGCCGCCCCGCCATGTTTCCCTTTATCGACAAGGGTAGTCTGTAAAAGCAGTTTTCCCACCACACCCCATCACTACATTTCCCTCTCACATCTTTTTGCACCCCCTTCCTCACTTTCCACTTACCACTCATGCTCCTCTCCAGAAACCGCTCAACCCTCACTCCCTTTCTCGCCAACGGTCCCGTGCCTTTTTCTACCTATCGCTTGTTGCCATGTCAATTAATCGTTATGCCCTCCCGTGGCCACTTCCTTTTGTTGCAGTCTTTTTCCCGTTACACAGTAAATCGTCCCCCAAAACAACCATTTTAGCAAACAATCCGGCTCCATTACGAACCTATAAATTGTTGCGCTTGTTCTCAATTGCTTTCTTTCCTCACTCTCATACTCTCACAAGCGGTATCAACTTGATCTCTATTTTTCCTCGTTTATTATCCATTGTTGACAAAGTAATTGCTTGCAAGTTCTTTTTCCCGCACAATTAGCACTGTCATCCTCTGCAATTCTACCCTGTTATTACAATGGTCCCCAAAACCAAAATTGGTGCCACTATGATAAAGCTGATTCTTTCTCCCTCTGTGGATTTAGACCAAATTCCCTTAGCTGACTAAGACTACGAAATTTATGAAACACAGTGTGACTTTGACCTCTTTGAATTACACTGATGATTTCGAGCCGCCTATCTAGACTAATCAGATGAAATTGGGCTTTGGAAATCCAGACTATCCTTATTCATCTTCCCTCAATTGTATTATTTCTAAGAGTTTCTCCTCAAATTCCATGCCTCCTATCTCTCAAGCAAAAGAGACATCATATCCCCTAATGGTGAAATCCTTTTCATCATTACCCTTGAGAATATAAACCAGATGTTGCAGATCCCACAGAGTGAATCCATGACTCCCTTCTCAATTAATGCTCTCAAAGAAATTTACCAAAAACTCACTTTTCGCTAGAGAGGTGGGATTTTTGAAGTCTTCTTGCTAGAGGATTATCAATTGCCCAAAAAAGACCCTCCTTATCCCTCTTCTATTTCCCCCCAAAGAACCAGAGAGATCATCTCTGTCTTGTCTTGCATACTTGGGTATTTCTCATATGAATGGGTAGATGAGCCTATATTAGGCTTATATCCACCTTTTCCATAGAAGGACTTTCAGTCATTTTTTACTATGGTCACTTTCTTGCAGATGTAATACATGAACAATTCCTTTAGTTTTTAACTAAAGGAATCTTGAGATACTCTTCTATTCTCATACATATGTTTATTTTCTTCCATACAGACAGGTTTCCTTTTTGTAGTTCAGAAACTAAATCAGCAGGGAGAGCCTCACTTCATAATATTTTGGACCTCAATTATCAGAAAACATTCATAGAAGTACAGGTTCAATGATTTTATAGATCAATTCATATATCAAACAACTTGTTTTCTAAGTGGCCAACAAATTCCCAGGATTAGTGAGGACTGATGAGCCCCAGAAATGAGTAATTATATGGGCTAATTCAGCCTCCTAATTCGACTTAATCCACCATTCCCATTATTTTATTGCATTTCTTTGATTATATTTATGCTAATAGAGTGAATTGGGGTAGTCATTATGCCAACAAGTCTAATGTGTGCTTTGTGCAGTTCTTTGGTCAATTTTGAGACAAAATCAAAGGTTTTAATGAGCACTTGGCAGCCAAATTCATGGAAGAACAAGGGATAAGATTTGTAGGAAGGTGTCCCCTTAATTTATGGTCCCTTACCTCGAATTCTCCACCATCGGCTCGGAGTTCAAGGGCCACCACATCGATTATCACAAAGGCAACCGAGCAAGGGCTAGTAAAGTTATTGTTAACTGCAAGTTTTGGCAGTCGAGTCCCTAAAGTTTAGGAGGACTGTTGGGGTCCTCAATTTGTATAAATAAGAAGGCTTATGGCCTCATTTCAGTTAGCTAGTTGGAAGTTCGATTTTAGTCAAATTTTTAGTCATTTATTAGGTAGTAGGTTAGCTCTGCATTTCAGCACATTTTCAAGCTTTTTCTTGTAGACAATTTTTGATGTAACTATTATTTCTTGAGCAATAAAGATGAATCCAGCTTTGTACCAGCTCTAATCTCTCTTAGGAGGCTGCAGCTCTTGGGGTTGGGCCCAACCCAAGTGCCTAGTACCTCCTTTGTTTACCTTTATGTGTTTTTGCTGCATTCTTAGAAAAAAATCTGCTATTTAGATTTAAATCTTGTTTTGTTATTTAGGTTGCTTTGATGATTAAAAAGGCCTTTCATGTTCAGATTGATTTGATGGGTTAATAATAGAGAAGATCTTCAGAAAAAGGTTATCAAGAACCTCTGATCTCACCTCTCCCTCAGTGGGACCATGAGCTGGGACCAAGGTGTCCTTGCTGCCACCAAAAGCACTGTCTTTGCTTCATCATGCAATTATTAGTGTTAGATTTTCATTTGCAGAAGTTGATACCAATTGTGATTACATGATTAGATCCATTCTTGTTTGGTTTCCATAGTTTATTTACCTGATTTGCCGCCAATAAACTGTTGTGCATCATGCTTATGGTTTCTAGGTAAAATTGGGTTAAAGTAGTTAGATCTTTGGTTTGCATACCCTTTGTTGATCAGTTTTGGGAAATAACGTGCAGAGTACCTATGATACCTACTCATCTATCCTTACCCCATCTATGCAACCTGCTTCGTCCTCTAGCTCAGATTCTTGCCTCTCATTTGCCACGTTTTCTCACTTTGCCCTAGTTTCTACATTCTTGTGCATCATTGCTCCCTCCATCTTTGAACAAATCCAATCGCTCCTTAGCCTCATTCAACAAGTCCTAGACCCCTTAACATCCTTATCCAACCTCCATTTCCACTTTCCCACTATTTTTCCTCCATTAACCCTCCAAAATCCTCTTTTCGGAACATCTTGTAGAAATTACAGAACAACCTGTAGAAATTACAGAACATCCTGTGGAACCCCTGCAGACTTCCTGTAGAAGCTCACAAAAGCAGTGTCTTGATATCTGAAAACTGTGAAACTCTCTAGAAGGGTGCTAGGGACCCCTTAGGGATTTTTCTAACCTTCCTAACCTCCTGCAAGCATTTCGTTTCGCCAATCCATCTCTGCACAGTCAAAAACCAGTTAAAGCACATGCATGATAATTTTGAAAACTTACTCAAAAATACAAAAAATATGTTTCTTTTCAGTTTTCACTTCAGAAGTAGCTTAGTCACATGCATTTTACCTTTCTAAGAGTCAATGGCATTCATTTCTATATATTTCATCATTTTTCTTGCACCATTAGTGTTAGTCGGTAAAACTAGGGTTTGCCAGGGTTTGCATTTCCTTTCCGCTTTTCGCTTCTTTCTACAAGTAGATTAGTCTCCTTTGAGTTAGCTTCCATCCATTAGTTAGAAAATTTATTCTCAAATATCATAGAAGTTGGCTTAAGCTTCTAGCAGACTTGTGCCAGTTGACCAAGTGACAGCCGCAGCAAGAGCTAGTACTTGTGCATATAGCACCGTCACTTCCAAGTTTGTTATGAACTACCGGGTTGATAAAATTAAAGAAGGGAGTCCCAGGAGTTGCAACATACTTGCTGCAATACTGGGGCCCACCATCTTTTTGGTGCCATTGTCGGGGAAGCGTCAGAGTATTGGTGATTGCTGCTTTTCTTCTATTTTCTACTACAACCTTCTGCTAAGTAGTTTATTTCATTTCCATTCTGTAATTTCATTTCCGCAAAAGTAGATTAGACATTTCTTTCTTCCATTTCGTTTCAGCAAGCATAGATTAAATATTTCCCGCTTTCATTTATTAGCATTTCAATTCCGTAATTTCAATTTTGCAAGCGTAGATTAGCATTTCAATTTCGCAATTTCAATTCTGCAAGCGTAGACTAGCATTTCATTCCTGCAATTTCATTTGAACAAAGTAGATTAGCCCTTTCCTGCTTTCATTTCAATTCCGCATTTTCATTTCAGCAAGATAGTTAGTTGCAGTTCAATTTATTTTAGTTTTGTAGGTACAAGTAGAAAAAAAAGAAGAAGCAAAAATCAACCAAAAAGATTTCCTTTCATGCCTTGTAGGAGTAGAGATAATTTAGAAAAATGATTGTACAACACCCCCACTGCTTCACACAGCCAACCTTCTCTCTTCTTCGATGGCTGTGATTAAAGAACCCTTAGGTGGACAACAAGACATATTTGAAGAATCTCAAGGGAAGAAGAAGAAGAAAACATTCCTCTGGAGCAAATGGCTACAAGCAGAAATGTTGGGAGCAATACCTTATCCAAAAATGAATTTTCAAATCAGATGGAAGATTTCAAGAGTGATATGAGGCACTTTCTTGCCATGCAACTGGATACCTTACAGATCCAAAGGAAGCAAGAGGAAGCCAAGAGGGCTTTGGTCATCTTTTGTCCCAGGTGCACTAGAAAGCATCCTAGGAACGAATGTCC
>APFE031300150.1:88399-105507 GCA_000404065.3 Pinus taeda
CCAATTCTGGTTGTAAGCATATTTCGGTATTTTCCATTAATGAAATGAAGTGTTATTTCCGTTGCATCTCTTTATTTATGGTTATCACATCTCTGTATTTATGGTTATCTCTGTAATCTATTACGTTCCTGTTTAAATCTGGATCAAGGGTAGAAGAAGAAGGAAACATTCCTCTGGAGCAAATGGCTACAAGCAAAAATGTTGGGAGCAGTACCTTATCCAAACATGAATTTGCAAATCAGATGGAGGATTTCAAGAGTGATATGAGGAAATTTCTTGCCATGCAACTAGATACCTTACAGATCCAAAAGAAGCAAGAGGAAGCCAAGAGGTCTTTGGTCATGTTTTGTCCCAGGTGCACTATAAAGCATCCTAGGAATGAATGTCCATTGCACTCCCTAGAAGTGTTTTTTGTCTGTGAAGAATAGCATCCTACGAATCAGTGTCTTTCCTTGCCTGGAATTAAAGTTGCATATCAAAGAGCCAAAGGAGCCACTAAACCACTCTATTATATGAACTAAAGGAGGCCATATGGACCCATACCTTACCAGCAGGAACTGCAAGGGACATCCGAGACTTATTACGACCCCTATCAAGCCACCTTCATGCCTTCTTGGGGTCCCCCTGCTCATCCTTCCTGATTCACACCTCTTCCTTGTTCCTTCACAGATCCATATTATGCCCAACCAGCAGCTCATTCGTTTCACTCTTATGCTCAGCCACAGCCTTAGTGGAATGCACCTCATCAGGGGTGAAGGCCCCAGTACAACACTCATCTCACTCATTTTCCTCCACCACCTGCTCAACCACAACCATCGCCTCCTACTCAACCAAGGCAACCCCAAATGCCTGCCCAACCACAACCCCATCCACATCCATCTCAAATATACACCTCCACTCAACTACCCTTACCACCATTCCCAAAACCATACAATGGAGTAGCTCAACCCAATTGCAAAGCTAAGGCACAACATGTCCAAATGACTCCTCTTGAGCTCAATGATCTTCACCATAACTCAGGAAGAGTATTGCAAAAAAGAGATTATCTTGAAAGCATTGAAGGACCACATCCAGCAAAAGAAGATTCAAAAGAGGAGATCAAAGAACCATGGGCTACACTAGATGAAGAGAAGACATTAGAATCAGAGATCGAGAGAGCTCCCTCATGGTTACCATCAAATCCTCCATGTATTCAAGAGAAAAATCAGCAAAAGGAGGAAGATGTGAAGGTCATGATAGAAGAAGATATGGAGAATGATCCAGATCAGCAAAAGGACCAAGGATATCAGAGCTATATTGAGATATGGTTCCAGGCGGTCACTAAGTTGCAACATTACTCTCTTCCTCAGCTATGTTTGATACCTTCAAAGTCAAATCATTTGGTCTCTGAAATCCAGATAGTTGTCAAAGCATGCACTTCAAGCCTCCACATCATCTTGCCTCTAATCTCGATGTGCACATGGCTCCATTGGAAGTATTCTTATACTTGAAAAGAATTTTGTTTTTGAAGTGCGGTAGGGTAGAGAAAAAAAAAAGGAGAAAAAAGAGAAAAAATGAAAATAAGAGGAAAATAAAAATCTAAGGTGAAAACCTCCTCGGAGGCGCTTCAGATTGGCTTATTGATTGAAAATATCCATGGGGTGGTCAATGGGTTAAAAAAAAGAGAAAAGAAAAAAGAATAAGATCCTTGGGTGAAAACTTCCCTTGGAGGCGCCTAGGGTAGGCAATTAGGGTGAAAACCTCCACGAGGTGCCCTAGTTGCTTTCAAAAAAAGAGAAAAAAGAAAGAAGAAATGAAAAAAGAAAAATAAACCTAATTTCCATTGAATAATTGCAGGTTGCAGCAGGGAATACATTGCAGGTAAGAAGGGTCACGCAAAACAAGGATAGGGTTCTGTACTAGGCTACATGACATCTCTACAGATACTCCCTTCATGACCACTCACCTTTCCTAGGATTTGATCACATTCAGGTCGAGATTCCACCTTCTAAAGGAAGTTCTGGGCTTTCTACTAGAAGTTCTGTATTTCTACAGGAAACATCCTGTAGAACCTTCGGGCGATCCAAATCCAACCTTCGGGCGATCCAAATTCGATTTTGGAAGGGAATTTGAAGATTGGAATCTACTTGTTAGGCTTGCAGCCACCCTTGTTTCCACCCATCACCATGTGGCACCTTGTTCCATCTCTTTACACCTCCTTCACCCACCTGGTTATGTGTTCATGCACAGTCATATAAGAAACCCTGTTTGCCTCAGATTGACAGCAAGATTTTTTTAGTGGCAAGTCAAATAACCAAGTCTCGCACACCCTACCTACCCAAGCTCATTTTTCTTACCATGCAAAAAACTGCAGAATGCTTGAAAGCAAAAATACATAGTGCTGAAATTTGTTTTTTACCTAACTTGAAAACCGTGCATCCATTTCCAAAATTTTTTTATGGGGAGTTGTATAGGGATGATGCAACATGCCCAAGCAATTTTAGCCAATTCTGGTGCACGGTTTCCAAGAAATCAGCCTCCATCACCTTCAACCATTTTTGCATTTTCTCCATATTTGTGCATCTGTTTCAAAATCTGTTTCATAGGGATATGCATATGGGTGATAGTAACCTACCCAAGCAGTTCAAGCCGATTTTGGTGCACGGTTTCCGAGAAATTGACCCCTGTAATCTTCAACCATTTTCAGTTTTTCACGATATCCATGCATCCTTTGACCACAATTTGGCTATGGGAGGTGCATAAAAATGATAGAAGCATGCTTAGAAAGTTTCAGGTCAATCCGATCTATCGTTCGGGAGCAATGGAGAAAACAAGTTGTTGTCCAACAAAAATCCAACATCAGCAGCATGAAGGTGCAAATCTGAAGGATGAAACTGGCTCCTGCAGCTTAGATCCAGCTAGAGGATACATGCACAAGAAAAATAGCCATGAATCAGAAATCAAACCATCATGCAACCACAGAAACAAATGCATGCAACAGAAGGAAAGGCCACAACACCTCACAACAACCACAATCGACTTCCAGGCACGTGACTAAACTCGTTCCTCTGTTGCATGAATGTAATTTGAGAACTGCGTGAAAAATGAGATGGTTGTGATTAAAAGAATCGGTGGCCAGCTAACTGGCCACCCTCATCCAGTTCAAATAGCGCTCGGTGGGTGAATACAACATGTGTGCTCAGCCAACTCAGGAAGAAAACTAAAAGTAGGTAGTGGTGACTGTTTAAACTCCAACATGATTGATGGACGTGATTACAGGTAGAGAAAAAACAATCTGACGAACGTGATGGATGTGATTGGTGGTGGCCGTTTAAACGGTCTGCATGGGGCCAACGTACACTTGGCCAGCTCACCCTCCATCAACGGAAGTCTCCATAAAACAACCAATCGAACTCTCACCTCTGTTGTTTCCAGTTTATCATCGTCCTTGCAGCTGCAACAAGCTCCATACCACCTCCATAGTAGTAAACCAATCTTTCTCAGCCATTTTTCAAAACCATCCTGCTTATCGACACTCTACAGGAAGCGCAGTTTCGTTCTACAGGAAGGCTTCTACAGGGAACGCAGAAAACAAACATGCAGAAAGAAAACTTGGGATTTTCAGCGAATTTCAAGCTCAAAATGAGGTAGGATCAAGGAAAATTCTTTGTGCATGATTTGTTGGTGGAAAATGGTGAATTGAACACGGCATTAAATTGAAAAATGAGAGTGAAAAGTCTGCCTGTGCATTGAGAACAATGGAAGTTTGCCTGCATGATTCACTGAGTTTACTCATTTTTTTCTTCTGCATTTGAAATCTCCTCATCAGTTTAAAAAAAAAAAGAAAAAAAAAAAAATTTCCCTTGCAAGGAAAACATGCAGAAGTAGAGACCAACCTATGTGTGTGGAAAAACCCGAATTTACATATCTATCAATGTGTTGAAAAAACCAGTGTCCTTATGCTCTGCTCTATAAAAATTTTCTTTCATATACAGACAGACTGATTCAAGGTGACAACAGTTTTAACACAAGGTAATTACTGCCATTTGATGTTGTAAAGAGCACATGAAAAATTCCTTCTTGAGTTAAAAAAAACCGAATTCAGCTGTCCTCTATTTTGGTGATTGACTGTGTTTTTTTCCCACTAGAGAATTTTTTTTTTTTTTTGGTTAAAAAACAAACTCAACACCATGCCAATTGAAGAAATTGAGAAGAACATTGATGAGGGAGCACAAGACATTCAAGAAGAGGACAAAACAGAGGAAGAACAGAAGGAAAAAGAGGAATTTGACATGACCGCTAAGCATGAGACAGAAAAGCAGACAACAGCAAAAACAGAGAGGGAAAAAAAGGAGAAAGGTTGGGAAGAAAAAGGCCAATAAAGCCCAAATGAAAGTTGTCACAGCCAAAGCAGACACACAGAAACAACAGGGGAAGACACGTCCTGAAATAGCAACAACACAGCCAGAAATAGTTGACACAGAGGCTTCTACAGGAAGTAGAGAAGAAGAACAGCAAGAGGAGAACTGACCCGAGACATTGGCAAGAGAGGCAGCAACCGTGCTTGCTACCTTAAGCACCCCTCCAAAACAAAAAAGGAAGAAAAAGAGGAAAACCTCCATGTACTTTAATGTGAGGAGGAGCACACACATCAAAGTAGGCAGACCCTAGCCATAGTCAAAGGAGCCAATTGTCATTAAGGACACAACAATTAAACAAAAGGAGGAGTCTCCTTCAAAGATATCCATCACCTATGAATGAGGAAGCCAAAAACATTCACTTGGAGAGAGAGAATTCAGATGATGGACTCAAAGACAGCTCTATAGGAAGCTAAGACAGTTCTACAGGAAGCTGAGAATTCTCTATAGGAAACTTGGGTTAAGCTGAGAATTCTCTAGATGAAACTTGGGCTAAGCTATTAGATGCTTATAGGTTGAACAACACTTTCAGTAGAGGGGTGATGATGAGCCCCAGAAATGAGTAATTATATGGGCTCATTCAGCCTCCTAATTCGACTTAATCCACCATTCTCATTAGTTTATTGCATTTCTTTGATTATATTTATGCTAATAGAGTGAATTGGGGTAGTCATTATGCCAACAAGTCTAATGTGTGCTTTGTGTAGTTCTTTGGTCAATTTTGAGACAAAATCAAAGGTTTTAATGAGCACTTGGCAGCCAAATTCATGGAAGAACAAGGGAGAGGATTTGTAGGAAGGTGTCCCCTTACCTTGAATTCTCCACCATCACCTCAGAGTTCAAGGGCCACCACATCGATTATCACAAAGGCAACTGAGCAAGGGCTAGTAAAGATGTTGTTAACTGCAAGTTTTGGCAGCCGAGTCCCTAAAGTTTAGGAGGACTGTTGGGGTCCTCAATTTGTATAAATAAGAAGGCTTAGGGCCTCATTTAAGTTAGCTAGTTGGCAGTTCGATTTTAGTCATTTTTTTAGTCATTTTTTAGGCATTAGGTTAGCTCTACATTTCAGCACATTTTCAAGCTTTTTCTTGTGGACAGTTTTTGATGTAACTATTATTTCTTGAGCAATAAAGATGAATCCAGCTTTGCACCAGCTCTAATCTCTCTTAGGAGGCTGTAGCTCTTGGGGTTGGCCCAACCCAATGCCCAGTACTTCTTTGTTTACCTTTATGTGTTTTTGCTGCATTCTTAGAATAAAATCTGCTATTTAGATTTAAATCTTGTTTTGTTATTTAGGTTGCTTTTCATGATTAAAAAGGCTTTTCATGTTCAGATTGATTTGATAGGTTAATAACAGAGAATATCTTCAGAGAAAGGCTATCAACACCTCTGATCTCACCTCTCCCTCAGTGGGACCATGAGCTAGGACCAAGATGTCCTTATTGCCACCAAAAACACTGTCTTTGCTTCATCATGCAATTATTAGTGTTAGATTCTCATTTGTAGAAGTTGATACCAGTTGTGATTACATGCTCAGGTCCATTCTTCTTTGGTTTCCATAGTGTTATCTCAAAATCAGACCCTGGAAGGCTGCAGACCAGGAAGACCTCAAGTAACTATTTCAAACCTACTTTAGGCTGAGGCTTAGCCTCCTCAACCTGAGAGGGCTCTCTCTGAATGGATTAAGGATTTTGATTATAGATAAGATGGCTAACTCTTGTAGAATAACTATGAAAAGTATGAATGGTGGAAACACATTAACTACTATCCATTGGGCTTATGGAGCCAACAACATCTCAATACCACAATAAACTCAACCTTACATAGAAGTCAGGGCATTCAGCATTTAAACATTCAGAACATAAACTCATATAGGACCACACAGTTTATAAATGTATACAGGAAGTCAGAGCACATTCAATGAATTTCGAGTGATTATACATCCATACCACTGCAATAATTAAGGAAAGAACAACATCACATATTCTGAACATAAAGATCCCTCATGAATCATGAGAAGTAAAGACAAACTTGTATTACTGAAATAGCGTTTTACATAAGCCAAATACCAGTCTTTTATAAGATTTCCAACCCTGATTACATTGCTGTTTCAGCTATATATAGAGCTCATATTCTAACTGATCGAGATTCCTCCTCAACCATGAGGGGAATTCGAAAACTACTTCTATTACTGACAACTCTTAAACTCTAACTACTTAATAAATATAACAAAGTGTTGACTGGATTTTTTTAGAGATCTAAATCAAATATGACTCTAACTCCATATTACATGCATAATGGCTTTGATTAAGATAATCCCTTTCTTTGACATCTGGTTCTCTTTCAGTTTAGCTGAGATGGGTGTTCAATGCTCCACGCTGCTCTTAAATGTTGTATCTTCTTCACTGTTCAGAAAAATTAGGAGACTATCCTTGCTTCTCCGCTTTATGGTTTTCAATTCTTCATAAGTCGGTTTTTTATTGTTGTCCCTCAAAATATGATGGTGGCCACGTTTTGATGTGCTGTCCACTGTTATGAAACATGATTTGATGATGTGTCATCCACTGTTTTGAAAAGAAAAAGGAAAACACATTCAAGCTGTCTGATTCATGCTTTAATTTTCTTATGATATGAAAAAATGCAACTTTTTGATCCAAACCATTTACTTCCACTTGTGCTAGTCTGATTGGCTGTTGTAACTTCAGGTGTTCTCGTTGTATACATCTACCATTCAAAATTTTCCCGCTTCAACTTCAAAACTGCTTGAGTTATGTTGAAATCATCACCTTCAGCAGTTTCGTAGCGCGCTATGAAACTGCTGAGTTGTTTAAAAAACCTTGTTTTTAACCCGAGACCTTTATTAATGGAGTACTTGGTTGCAAAAACTTCTTTTAGACTTTCCAAAAGCTGAATAGGGATTTAGGTTTCTTCAGAAAGCTAAGATCAAGCAAACTTATCAAAATTTCGAAACAAAATCTTACTTGAAATGTAAACTCATTTAGCAGGTCCTTTGAGTTGGCTTAGCTGTGCCTTCAGATCTTCTATTTGTTTCTTCATAACCTTATTCCCAGCTCTCAGTTGCATATTAATCATCCTGATGTACTTGGCTTCTTTGATTGCCGGCACTGTCCAGGTGTGAAATTGTGTATTACAATCAACCACTTCTACAGCTGCATTCTCTTCCCATAGAGTTTTAATTCTATAATAGTTTGCTTGTATGACTGCATGTCTTCTAGCAGTTTTCTTCAATTTGGCAATCTCATGCTTAGCTGATTCCAATTTGCTCTTCAGGTTTGCTATATGGTCTTCTCTGGATGTAATGATTGTTTTGCCTGTGTTCTTCCTTTGTTGGCGTTGTGTCCCTTCCCCTGTTTCCTCTATTCTTGGCAGTGCTTCCTGTACTTGCTGGAATCTCCTTGTCATAGGTCTTCTAGGTTTAAAAACAAATTCTTCAGCTGGCTCATCAAATTTAAGCCTCTTTGAGGCTTTGGCTTTCTTGGTACTCTCCTTTTCTGACTGTATCAATTCAACTTGCACTGGTAGAGACTGTTCAAAGTCAATAGCCTGTAATAAATCATTTAGGCTTCCCTTGGAAACTGGACTTTCTTCAACTGCTACAACTTTACCTTTTTCCTTAGTCATCTGGCTTCTTGTTCTTCTCCTTGAGGCTACTTCAGATGTGCTTGTTTCAGGTATAGTATTTTTACCATGATCTTTTTCCTTAGTTGATTGCTGAGGTGGATCTTGAATGATGAGTGGCTTCACTTGTTTTCTTGCTTGTGAATTTGGAATCCTCTTAGCTCTTGCTTCTGTTTGGAGCTCTGCTATTGTAAAATCTCTTGCAGGTAGAGGACTGAGGCCAGTTTGCCTTTTGAATCCAGCCATAAAAATGAACGAATTCCAATCTCTATCTACCTTTTGGAGCTCATCTAAAACCAGTAGTTTAATAAAACCGTGATGAAACAAAGAGGTTTCACAATCCTCCTTCCTCAGCTGTACCTTATCACACATCTTACTCAAACTACGGAAAATATAAAAAGGTAAGTCTATGGAGACCTTCCTTGTGAAATGCAAAAGGAGCTTAAAATGGTATGAGTAAACCTTGTTATAACTTCCTTCGCAAGTCAGATATTTTTGTATGCAGGTGAGTAAATGAGAATAATATTCTTTGACATAACTCCTGGGCACTGCCTTACTTAAATCTGCATCTACAAACTCATTCTTTAAGAACTCCTTGCAAGGATTCATGTCAAATTTGAAATTTTTAAACCATTTCTCTTGTCCTCGTGGGATCTCTGTCACAGTAGATATCACCTCTGGCGAAACCTGCAATTCTATCATAGCTACCTTTGAATTCAAGCCTGTGAAGTTAAGCGCGAATTCTTTGGTTACCTGTGCATGTCCTCCTTGTAATTTTTTGCAAAATTTCCAGCACCCGACCTTTTTGAATGCTTTCTCCACCTCTTTATTCCTTAGTGTTATATCTAGGCCTTCAGGTTCAGTCCTTAGACATTTGCCAGATCTGTGCTCCTTCTTCTCCATTGGTTTTTTCAAATATTCACAAACAATGACTATCAGCCCTGGTTTGGATTGTGATTCAGCCTCGCTTGATTATCAGCCTCGCTTGATTATCATTGTATTTGAGTTTGAAATCTTGCCGTTTAAATCTCTCAAGTTGCAATCTTGCAGATTTGTCATTCATGCAAGATTTACAACCATCATTAAGATTTATGCACGGTGGTCTTTCTTGGAAATGATGATTCGTGCGTATCAACAGATCTAGTGGGGGTGATAATGGCAATGAATGGTGGAATGTGATAAGAGGGGTACATGAACTGACATGAGAAGACACGGCCTGTGACTCACCTAACGGACTTGACATTTCGGGAAAGATTCGCTGTGAAATGTACGAATCCATGATTTCGCAGTGCGGTTAGTTTTAAATTTGAATGATGCGCTGCGAAATTGCCTAATTGAGTTTGCACTGCGAAACTGTCAAACAATAAAAGCGATGCGAAATTGCGCTGCGAAACTGTCAAACTATAAAAGCACTGCAAAAACACTTTAATAGTATGCATGCGCTACGAAATTACTAAAAGACTTGGTGACTGACATAAGATGACACGTGGCTATGAAACAATGGTGGGTGGAGGAGAACCAATGGGGACTAAAAATAAACTTGACTCATGACCTCTTTAAAACTTCAGAATCTAAGGGAAGAAAAATTAAAACAAGAATAGACTAACACTGACCTTTGTCATCAGGCTAGGATGAAAAGTTACATATATCAGGTCTTTTTAGTTCTAAGTGATAACACATAGTTTATTTACGTGATTTGCTGCCAATAAACTGTTGTGCATCATGCTTATGGTTTCTAGGTCAAATTAGGTTAAAGTAGTTAGATCTTTGGTTTGCATAGCCTTCGTTGATCAGTTTTGGGAAATAACATGCAGAGTACCTATGATACCTCCTCATCTATCCTTACCCCATCCATGCAACTTTCTTTGTCCTCTAACTTAGATTCTTGCCTCTCATTTGCCACGTTTTCTCACTTTTCCCTAATTTCTACATTCTTGTGCATCATTGCTCCCTCCATCCTTGAACAAATCCAATCGCTCCTTAGCCTCATTCACCAGGTCCTAGACCCCTTAACATCCTTATCCAACCTCCATTTCCACTTTCCCACCATTTTTCCTCCATTAACCCTCCAAAATCCTCTTTTCGGAACATCTTGTAGAAATTACAGAACATCCTGTAGAAATTACAGAACATCCTGTAGAAGCCCTGCAGACTTCCTGTAGAAGCTGACGAAAACAGTTTCTTGATATCCGAACACTATGAAACTCTCTGGGAGGGTGCTAGGGACACCTTAGGCCCTCTTCTAACCTTCCCAACCTCCTGCAAGCATTTCCTTTCACCAATCCACCTATGCACAGTCAAAAACTAGTTAAAGCACATGCATGATAATTCTGACAACTTACTCAAAAATATAAAAAAGATGTTTTTTTTTAGATTTCACTTCAGAAGTAGCTTAGTCACATGCATTTTACCTTTCTAAGAGTCAATGGCATTCCTTTATGTAGCTTTCATCATTTTTCTTGTGCCAGTAGGGTTAGTCGGTAAAACTAGGGTTTGCTAGGGTTTGCATTTCCTTTCCGCTTTTCGCTTCTTTCTGCAAGTAGATTAGTCTCCTTTGAGTTAGCTTTCATCCATCAGTTAGAAAGATTCTTCTCAGAGCTCATAGAAGTTGGCTTAAGCTCCTAGCGGATTTGTGCCAGCTGACCAAGTGACAACCGCGACAAGAGCTAGTACTTGTGCATACAACACCGTCGCTTCTAAGTTTGTTACAAACTACCAGGTTGATAAAATTAAAGAAGGGAGTCCCAGGAGTTGCAGCATTATTGCTGCAATACTGGGGCCCACCAAGGACATTGAAAATATGGTGCATCTCAGTGAGTAGGTGAAGATAAGAGATTGGTATTTATGCCAAAACTATATAGATATCAAGGTTTATGGCTTCGAGCTGCCACCCTATAAACTACCAAAATATCTTCCTATGAGGATATTTCTTTAGAACACATTAGGAAAATAATCTAATCATAACATTCACTTTGTCGCAGCCAGGAAGAAGTCATAGTTCAGAATAAAAACACAGATAGGGCCATTTATTTGTAGTAGAAAAGTAGCAGGAGAGGAAGCATACCTCCTTCTAAAACAGATGAATTTTCCCCTTAGCTTCACATGGTCCTATGACCCCTTTGGGGTAATTTCTAAGTTGAGGTTGGAATAAAAGACAATCCCTTATGTACATACCCAAATTCTAGAGATTGAGAAATATATGAATCAACAAGATTGGGTAGAGAACACGTTGTAAGAGGCCAAGGAGAAGGTACTATCTAGAACTGCTTCAAAGGCTCCTACCCCTAGAGAGAAAACTGAGAAAATATTGAGAGAAGAGGACTCGCCTTCCATTGTAGAAGTCCTAGCCAAGGAATTCAAGGTTTATTCCAAGAAAACAAAACAAGCTCTAAGGTAGATTTCCCACCGCTAGAGGAAACACGAGGTACTATTGTACTCTCTGGCCTTCATATTTTAAATTTTGGTAGCAATCCAACTGATTCTTCATCATCCTCAACCACTAAAGAGAATCCAACCACAACGCTTGATACATTAGACTCATTTACAGAACAGAGGCAGTTGGATATATTTCAAAAGTACAAGGAAATCAAATAGAGGAATGAAGCCCTCCATGACAATATTTACACTCAATTAAGAAAACAATCTCCCTTAATTCAACATAGGCTCATTTTAGCCTATGATACATAGAAAGGGAGAATGCATATGGAATTCTTGCAGGCCAAAGTACCTCAACCTAAATCAACAGCTATTTTCAAGCAAACTACCTTTGAGTTTGAGACAAAAGATGTCCATCCTTTGGACCAGATGGACATGCACAGGCAACCATGAGAGATGGTGTATTCAACTTTTACACAGACTGATATTACTACTTCCAAGCTGTAACTATCTTTGAACAATGTTCAATCACATCTCAATTGGAGAAAATTTCCTCTCTAGCCAAAGACAATAGAATTAAATATTTAGAGGAAATGGTGATTAAAGTAGGCTTTGATCCAACTGATTCAAAGGACATGGAAGAGATTAATAAGAAGAAGAATGTTGATATAGCATCCTTGAGGGAGCAATTGAAGATGCCTGCCATTGAAGATCCTCAGGGAAAGGAATTAAGAGAAACAGAGATACAAAAGGAGGTGATGTTGAAGTTACTAGCGGAACAGAGTGCACAGATTAAGGAAATGGAGGCAAAAATGGATAAAATGATCAAAGAGAAAGAACATAATTCTCAACTTGTTATGATTCCTCTTAATGCATTACCTATTGCATCACTACTTCAAACAAGCATTCCTACAACAACTACAATAACATGAGCATCCTCCTCTAACACCCACAACTTCAACTACAGATGATTCAATCAAATTGTCTCAATCTGTGGAAAATATGTCGATACAAGCAGATGAAATTAAAAAGTTGAGAGAGGATGTAAGGATCCTATAGGAACAAAACACTAGATATGAGAATTCTCTCCTAACAGAGCTGCATAAATCCCATAGGCTTTCTTAGAGATTGCAATAGATAGAAAAGGAAACTGCCATGGGTAATACCCTAGCCTAGGTTAAGGAGAACATTTGAAAAAGTATAAATGAAGCCATGATAGAAATATGGCCATCTATACGGATCATATTTGAGAAGAAGGAATTAATTGAGAAATCTAATGAAGCAATTCAAGAAATCAAAGAGCAGTTGGGTTATAAACCCAGTGAAGATACAAAGCTCATCAAGTTCCTCAATTCCAAAAACAAGCAGGAACTAGAAGAACTGGAGATTGAAAACATGAATGAGACTATACTAGAGGTAAAAAAAGGTGCTGACAAAGAGAAATTTTATCAGACAACTAGAAGAGAAATGTCAATTTCTAGACATTGGTGTACAAAGGTTCTTCAGCAAGCAAGCTAGAAGCGCTCTACAAAAAATGATTTCCTAGTTTATTAGTGATAAATGACAAGCTCAACACATGGTCAGATTATAGTCAGAAATTGTTGACCATTGCTAAAGACAGTTCTAAGTTCGCAGGAGTGAAAGGCAACATAATAGGGAAAACATTTTTAGAAGCATTGACATATGATTTGGACATCAAGTATGAAATTGAGAATATCTTTATTTCCAAACCAACTTTTGCCAAATATACTGAAGTGGACGAGGTCTATGGGAAGTTACTTAAGACATCTATCCCTAGTGAGCAATGTTGAGATAAATTATGCGAGTTATTGGAGTGAGCAGATAATTTGGTTGTACAACTCAACATCAACAACACAACAAGGTTCGAAGGGCCGAATATTTAGTAGTTCCATGAATCTAGTGCCACCACTTCGGACGGTTTCAATTTTCCTAAATTATTATAACAATTAGATAGAACTTGTTTAGGAATTCCTAAAATACATCATAGTCAGTTTTGACAGGACATTTTGTAAATAACTTATAAATACTTCTCATTTTGAAGTATGAAGGGTTGATTTTGGCTTTCCATAACACTATTGTACTATTTCCATTTGATGGGTTGATCAGTAATAAAAAGGGCATTCTTCACAAGATTCATGTATTGGACTATTTGGTGAAGTGCTTCTCTCACTGTCTATGTGTTTACTTCTTTGTTTCCATGCTTATGTTTTCTTAAATCTAAATTATTTTACAGAAAGTTGATGAACATAATTTGTTGAAAAATACACTCTGATTCTTGCTATGGATAATTTAAATTTTTTCTTCTGATATCAAGTTAAAGAATTCTTAACTACTCTTTAGCTTCAATTGAACTTATATCTTTTCTTCTATTTCATTTCATCTAAATATAAAATATCTAGTTAGTTCAGCTACCTTGCCCCTGTAAAACTCCTTTAAAAATCTAGACAGATCATTGTTAAGTTTGTAGACTCCATAGCCCAATGGAAGTCTCGGGCATTTAATCAACCAAATTGATCTTAAAATCAAACTTTGAACTCTCATAACTAGCATAATATCTAAATACATCAAAGTTGAATATGATAGAGAGATCCCTCTTTGAGTTTAGGAAGACTAGATCTTAAGCTCCAATGTGGTTTTGTGGTTACTTTTGTGTTTTCTTTCACAACCTCGGAAATTACAAAGTGCTAACACTAACTATCCATTTCATATAAAAATAAAATTAAGGAAATTTAAATAGACACGTCAATCATGCCTATTAACATAAAAAATAAAACAACGTTGTATGTTTTTTCCCCAGGTAAAAATCACAATTTTCATTAAGATGTTGAAAATTACATGTTGTAGATGCTAAAGAGCATATGATGTATAGGTGGTTGTGCCACTTTCATATAGTAACTCATCAAAAATTTCTCAAATTAGGAATCTAAACAAAACTGATAGAAAGTTTGTCAAAAATATATACATGAAAGAGCTAATATAAATATAAACATAGATATATTAGAAAATATCATCAAATCAGGGCCTGTTGGCCCCATCAAGAAGCTAGTCCTCATATGGTCGGTGGAAATATTGGTAGACATCATGGTTAGTCTGCTCCTAAATCAACCAGCGCCCCCGTGGTTGGAGTGCGGCCTCCTTGGATATTCTATTGAAAATATGGTTGCACTCCCTATAGATGTGATGACAAGAGATATAGCCAAAATGAGATTTTAGAAGATAAATCTCATCCAATATATGCCAGAGTGTGTGCACGTGACATGCAGTTTGATGATTAAACCAGTTTATGATGAGTTTAGAATCTCCAAAAATATGGATGTGAGTACAACCCTTCACAAGTTGAAAATAAAGTAAGTGTCTTAGTGTCATGAGCTTTGCAAAGTTATTTGTACCCTCTGCCAGACCCATCTGTATTTTGTAATAGTGAATGTCTGATAAATGCAATAGGACACTCCCCCACAACCTTGTTGTTGTTCTGAACCATCAAAGTAAGCCCAAGGGATGTTCCTATTAATGTTCTTTGTGGTAATGATACGAGCATTTTGGGGGCGATCATCATCAGGTATGTTGTTGTATATAGAAATGATATGTGCATTTGAGTGAGGCCAATGCGAGGTACGATTAGAGAAAGTATATCTGTTTCTTAGTAACCAAACACACCAACAGCTCAACAAAGAGATATTCCTAGCCTTGATGGGTTGTGCAACAAACCACCACAATTACCAAGCTTCCAATAGATTTTTACCTTGCAAGCACAAGGAGAGTTGGAGGGATGTAAGAACATTGTGCCAAATGGAAATGGTCCATAGACATTGCAAAAAGAGGTGATCTATGGACTCAGATGCTAGCTTGCAGAGGATACACCAGGTGGGGCCATGAAAGGTTCACTTCTAAATATTATCCCCTGTAGGAGCAACGTTGCGAAGGATACACCACATGAATAATTTGGCTCTGGGAGGAGCCTTCAACTTCCAAAGAGATGTCCACCTCTAATCTGTGATCTTGGGATTTTATGCTGCAAAGATAAGAGGATATCCATCCTTAGGACAATATTGTCCATGCTGAGAATGTGCCCAAATAAATATACTCCTTAGTAATCCTGACATGTGATTCAGGGAAAGCATTTATGTATGATTGCCACTCATTATGCCAATTGTGTGGGATATTCGATTGTTTATCAGATTTCCACACTTGCCGAAATATGGAGGTATTGACCGGATCAACAATGTGTGCAAGACAAGTGTGACCAAATGTCGAGAGGAGATGTAAGAGCTTAGCTAGGAGATGATAAGCATTCCCACAACTAGACCAAGGATCCAGATCCAATTCTCCAAGTAAGCCCATCTCGAATATATGAGAGGGAGCTTAGAACAACTCTCCAAATGGTTTAGATATTACCCCTATTCCAATAGGGTAGCCTGATCTAGTCTAGAGGGTGTAGGGGACTTATGTATTACTGTATGACCACCTTAGTCCATAGATTCTTGGTTGTCATGATGTGTCATTCCATTTTGGCAGCTAATGCTTTGGCAAATGCAACAATAGTTTTCATGCCCCAAACAATGTTGTTTGTTATTAACTAATTAGAAGTGATAATGGAAGACCTCCATCTTTCCACCATGTTTGCTATAATTTTATCCTAACAAATATCCACATGTAAAGTCAAACTTTTTGAATAACAAAACATAGAAAGTAATAAACTTTTTGAATGTTAACATATAGAAAGTAATAAAGAAAATAGAAGTCTTAACATTTGTGCTCACACACCTATTGAAATGGTTTTCCATAATTAAGTGATCTTATACATTTTAATTGTCTAACCTATGTCCCTATATAAATAATAATAATAATTTAATTGGGGTAAACTAGGAGTCATTTTACGACATATCGATAATAATATTAATTAAGAAACAAAATATTTATACATATATAAAATATAATAAAGCATTATAATAAATAATTTTCTAGATAAATTAAAATAATAATTCATTTTTATAATTAATTATATTTCAAAATTCATATTAAATTTAATTAATAAACATACAACATTTTAATACTTATAATTAATTTAATATATATATATAATATATTCACTGTACTTTTAGTAAGAATAAGGAATAAGAATATCATCAAATTATAAAAATATAAATATTATTAACCAAGATAAACCGCCCTTTTAACAAGACACCGGGTTGAAAACATTGGAAAAAAATAAGTAATCAAGACCAATTTCCAGATCAAGATGAGTTTGGTAGTGACCATTACCAGTTTAGGTCCTGTAGCTTGCAGATGCACACAAAACATGTAGAAAGCTGTGATTATAGTTTGTGGATTGTAATTTCTTAAATTAAAAAGTCAGTTGAATAGGCAGTGTAGCTGATACCACTGAGTATCGGCCATGGTGACAAAATGTGTGCCATCAGTCCCAAGTCATCACCACCGCAATCAGTCCAGCTCCAAGTAGTAGGGCCATATATTTGTAAAATGGTCTGTCATAGGGGATACGGCTTTGCGGGTTGTATATTATTCCTTTCAAGATAAGATGATTGATGGCAACGTAAACGAAAACACCGCACGCAAAACCCATCGAGATTGCGTAAATCCAGTCTGCCACACGGCCTTCTGTAGTGGCATCGATAAGTATTCCAATGGCAACTCCAATGGGGCTCGAAATCGCAA
>APFE031300155.1:0-23611 GCA_000404065.3 Pinus taeda
GTTAAAATATGATATTTATAAAATAATTGTACTAATAATGACAGTGTGTCTGAACATGTGGAAATTCCTTTTCCAATTTTATTATAAAAAATCTCATGCTTATAAAGAGTTAAATAAAAACTAACTTGAATTCAATATCTCAAAATGACAATCCTTACCAGAAGAAAATACAATCCTAGCCTATTCATGTGCCGTTAGCAGTCCGACGAATAAAAAACACAGTTCGCCCTTCATGTTTGAGTTTATTTTAACTACGCCACTAATGGTCGTAGATTTTAAATGAACAAGAATCCCTCAATGTGTCCAGATCCGTGTACTGGTGAAGTATCTTGATATGCTTATTAATATTTCCTTCTCTCTATCTAGCACTTGGGAAGGTCTGCAGGGGGAGGCTCCAATGTTGCCAAAGGACCGCGACCGTTCTTCACTAGGAACACCATATTCAATCCCCATGCTAAATGGTCGTCTAGATGGCAGTGCAGAAACCACACTCCTGTCCAAAGAACGAAGATAATTTAATGCATTTAATCTGGAGCGAGCTGTAAGTTGGGAATAAATTACGTATGATAATAATCAAATTGAAGAGCAAATAAGTTTTTATATATATACCTGGATTGTCAGCTTTGAATCTTATGGCAACCCACCCGCTTACCGGAGCGATCACTGTGTTGCGCTGTGGAGGATCAACCAGATTAAACTTGAGCGGGTCGGTTTTTGGGTTATAGTTACCGAAACCTTGTCCCACCACGTAAAAATCGAAACCATGAAGATGCATCGGATGGTTCTCTGCCACGAAGATGTTTGTTGTCTGATACACCAGTTGTACTGTTGAGTTGTAGGTGACAACTCTCACCTTTGTTGCCAGTTCAGGAGCCCAAAGTCTTTTGGGAATATCGTCCCCTGTATAGTTGAATCTAAGGGGAGGTTTTGATGGAAAATCCCTCATAAACACACCATTAATACCGAAATAATAAGCTTGAAGCAGGGCGACGCTGGGCAATACAAAGGACATGTTGTTCATGCTTGCACTGAGCCTTGTTCCGTTGGGACCTTGACAGGTGTTTCCAGCTTCACATGGAAGTAATCCCAGTCCAACTGTGGCGATGAGGCTGTCATCTATGCCATGTGGAACGTCCACTGGGAACTCTTTGGAATTTAGGCTTCGCAGTGCTCTACTAAATCTAGTGACCAGCGCAGTGTCATTGTAGTATGGAAGCTTAGGTAAGATGGGACGTGTATTTTGATGTCCCACGTACTCAAAAATGGCTGTAGTTGTAGTGTTATCGAAAGCTGCCTGATTATTATAATCTCTGGCAGCCATATAGTATCTGCCCACTGGTTGGTCGGCGGTGACAAGTACATCGGTAGTCTGACCGGGAGCAATGACGATTACATCTGTTTCGTATGGCTTGGTGTAGGAAGCATCCACAGCTACTACTGTAAATTTGTGGCCTGCGATCTTGAAAAAGTGGGCACTATTGAGTGCAGCATTGACCATCCGTAGAAGGTAAGTTTCTCCTTGTTTTACCAGAAACCGAAATGTTCCTGCATCAACAATAACTATAAGTCCAGTTATATAATTTCAATACCTGATCTATGAAAGGAAAGTACTAATACCTGCCCTAGAGCAGTTATACAGGTCTCCTGGCTGTCCATTTAGGGTATATGCATCCGACAAATTGGGCGCACCACCAGTGCTGAGTGCTTCGTCTATAACCGCGATAGGGTCAGCGTTCCACCATTCACCTGTTCAATTACAGCATCGCTTTCAATCAATATTAGACATTAAACATACATTAATGATTTCTGTATTGAAGATGAAAGCAACTAATTACCTATTATAAGTGGAGTTTCCCCATGGGGTTTAGGAAAGGGATATGAGCTTTCTTTCATAGGGTAGATTACGAAAGCTCCATGCACAGTAGCTAGGAGCCATGACACATGAGCATGCCACCACAAGGTTCCTTCTTGATCAGTAATGTTGAATCTGTATGTGTAACGTCCACCAGGTTGAATGGGACATTGTGTAATATATCCAGGTCCATCAGCCCACCCTGTACGCAGCTGCCTCACTCCATGCCTGACAGATATAAGGACGAATATTATAATCTATACCAATCAAATATGTCTGTAAAGACCGCATCTATACGCATCAAATATATCTATAAACCGCAGCAGACAGGCAACGCATATCCATTATACAGATTCACCTTAAATGTGAGTTGTTAAGTACTATTTCGTTTAAGATATATATCAATGTTTCGTAAGCAATGTTCATGATCATGAAGCTTTAACATGCCTTTAGCTAAACCTTCAATAATAAGACCTTGACCTGAAAACTGTCATTTATGGGGAGTCCATATTGTCAGCTCTCATTTAAGGTGAGTCTATATAATGGATAGGAGATCTGCGGTTCTTCGCATTGAGGTTAGAGTGACATACCAGTGAATAGTGGCATTATACTTGGCTCTGTTATAAACTTTAACAATAAGACTGTCCCCATTGCGTACATGAATCGTTGGGCCTGGTAGCTGTCCATTGACGACGACTAATCCATACGTCTTGCATAGCCTGGTAATATTCTTCTGTTCAAGCTGTGTAGGCATCCAAACATCAAACATTAAAGATATCCACTACTTGAGCCTCTAGGTGATGTCTTTCCTTGTTTCCTTTTTCAAACCTTATTGGCTATAGAGACATAAAACTTCAAAATGGCTAATAAAAAAGCTTACAATGAAGGTATATCTGTGGACGTCTGCGTTTGTGATGGCAGCCAAACAAGCAACAAATGAGATTAGAAAAACAAGCCTGAACGGATATACTGCGTGCAATGACATTATTACGACCCTGAAAATGGTGTATCTAACTAACGTCCTTAACTGTCTCTACAAGTCAAGGAATGAATCGTTCAGCGACAAGTAAGAGCACTCGTCACTGGATGCATTACTGGTCTGTGTTTCTGGCAACGACATCGAATATATATATGAGACCAAAGTGTTGTAGCAAGTTGTTAGGAATAATTTATTGTGGAACGACAGGACAAGTGGCATTATCATTGATCGTGAGGAACGGTAGAGGCTTTCATTGTCTGAATTTTTAATCCAATCATGATACCTACTGAGGAGGAAAAGTTCGCAGCTCCATAGTTGGCATCTCCCGCGGAACCTATCTTTATAGATATTGCTTACATGCTGTAACATCTCCCGCAACTTGTTCTTATAATATTTTATACGTTTTGCTTAATATATTTATTTGTTCTAACTTGTAACATGTAATGCAACTTTTTCTGATATATTTATAGGTTTTGTTTAATATATTCATAGGTTTTGCTTGTAGTTGTGGCATCTCTCGAATTCACGTTTTCCGTCGTGGAATCTGTAACAAGTCAAGCAGCGTCATTTTTTGGGGGGAGAGGGCGACGTGTTTGGGGCGAACGTTTGCGTAAAGGATAAATCCGTGAGGAGCTGCAGACTCATGAAAGTAAAGAAATATACTTTGATCTATTAATAACAAAAACCAATATTTATACAAACGAACGCTTAAGTTTATTGGATACAAATTTATTTATTTTTATTGTACATTTTCACACAGAAACTTCTGTCTGTCTAAAGTCTTTCTATGAGCCAATTAAATGAAGCAGTGTGCTATTATAAAAGTCGGTGTCATAATAAATTCATTAGGGCAGAGCGGCGAACGTGATAATATTCCAGGTGATCCAGTTGTTTTTTCGTAATAGGTTGAGACTTCGCAGTAAACAAATATTAAGGATTAAAAAAATGATTACAAAATAATTTAATATGACACTGACAGAACTCACCACAATGATTCGCTGGCATTCAATATGTTTGCTCACAATTTCACGGGGTTTAGATAATTGCTGAGATGCACGTTTCTGGACCCTCTCAAAGTTAAATTTGACTTTAAAAGAACAAAGATAGACTTGGTTCGTTGCTGGATACAATTTTCCAATATATGGCATTTTTTTTTTCAATTTAGACATCCTTTCAAATACATAAATAAATAGATAATGCAATTCCTTTTATGTAAACTATGTTCCTCAAATGTAAAGGGAGTCAACATCATAAAAACTAGTGAAACACCCTAAAATTCCAAGGCCTGCAAATATAAAAAGAAAAATCACAACCTAAAACCATGTTTCTATGAACAAACCATGTGTTTCTATGAACAAACCATGTTCCTGAAATCAGCCTTGTTACGCTAATCAAATGAAAGATCCTTCGATATCACAAATAAAAAGCAATTCACTCCACAAAAATAAGCAACTTTTGCCACCCTCACTGTGAACGAAAAAGAGCTTTGTAACTTTCTTCAATCAACTCGTCCGTACTTTTCCACAATCTCCGCGAAACTTACTCTGCGAGAATGCCGCTGTTTATTTGTCACAAGTTTTTATACTTATATCTTTGGATCTAATTTGTTTAAAATTAAGTAGAAATTTATTAGAACTGTAAGTTTAAGTTATGAATTTTTCAATGAGTTTTTTAAAATAATAGTGGAAAATATAATTTAGATAAAAATTTCAAGATTTAATCTCTTTGTTTTTTTATTCCAACCACTTTTAAAATAATTGAACAATAACTAATTTTGTATTAAGTAATTAATTGTTTAATTTATATAATATATTAAACTCTTCATTAATTTTTTATATATAAATAAATTTGGTTTTAAATTAGATAAAAATTTGTGGGTTGTGTAATTCAATAAATTTACCCTTCACTATTCACAACTGCCATTTTACATCGAACGTATGAGATAAAGCCCGTGTTCTGGCAGACTGTTAAATGGACATAAACAATTCATTAATACACTATACGTAAAACGGAATCGGACCCAGATATAAATAAAATATTACGCAGGATTGGATTGGATGGTGTGCCGAAATCATACCAACAACGTGGTAAATGGCGGTAATATTAATTTGGTACAGATATAAATTCAAATTAGAATAATAATATAAAAGTCGTGCATGCTTCAAGAAGATCTTTATACTTCCAAGATACCAACTGACTTGATGGGATTTCACGCCAGAGATCCCGAAGATTTCTTGAATGATATCAAGGTGGGATCATACCAACTGACTTGATCGGATTTCACGCCAGATCCCGAAGATTTCTGGAATGATATCAATGTAGATAAAACTTATTAGATTTTGGGAATTGTTTTTAGTGTGATTTTTTGGATTTTTTGGTGGTGGAATCAGGTGAAGAAAATAAAGTGAAATTGTTATTTGTGTTATTTAAATTAGTTTTTTAATTGTATATATAAATTTAACACTTTCAAAAACTCTAAGGTATTTGGATTGTACAATAGTTACCATCAAGCTTGTGATTTCAATAAATTTTTACGGGAAATTAGACAAAAAATACTTAAAACTTCAAAAAAATGGCACTTTGATAGTATCCAAAATAAAACTAGAAGTACGAGACACTTGTTGTCAATCCAGCGTTTTTGACTATACCCTATCAACTGGTGAGCCTTTTAATAGCATATTATTACACTCTTTATGACTATGTGATTCAGCGACATGTAGAACATGGTATTTGATAAAGCAAGTATACAACTTATTGATAGTCCGAATTTCTTGAATTTCTCTGCCATTGTTCCTTTTAAGTAGCACATTGATTATTTTCTAGCACAACCACATTTACCAAGGTGGTTGATAAATATATGAAACATATAGACAACCACATTTTCCAATATGATTGATATTCACTCAGAGGCTTATATCAACCACATTAATAATTATTATGGTAACACCAAGTGATTATTAATAACTATATAAATAGTTAACAACCATATTAATTTATATATATTTTATATGGAAATATTATGTTAATATTTAATAATAATAATATAATAATAAATATAAACTCAATAATAATATTATTAATATTAAATTAATTAGATTATCATATATTATTCATAAATAAATAATATATTATTATTATTTATTATTATAATATAATAGCTAATAATAATAATAATAATACCATTATATTATATAACAATAATATAAAATGATACTAATAATAATCACAATCATAATCATAATAATAATAATTAATAATAATAATAGCTTATAGTAAATAATCCTAATCCAATAATATCAGAGTTGTGATAAGTGAATTATTATAGTTATATTTAAGACAACATTTAATGATAATTAATAACTATATAAATAACAATCATATCTCTATATTTATGTATCTATGATTAATTATATTAATATTATTACAATAATATAAACTCCTAATAAAATTCAATATTATAATTCATAATTCATAAATAATAATAATAATAATAATTATTATTATTATTATTATTATTAATTGGGAGGTTTTATTAATTCAACCATGTTTATTTTAGTATTTTTAATATTTATTTCAGGGTTTGTATACATTGGGTTTATAATATTAGTCTCTTCTATTTACTATTACCCAAGGGATTATGAACCAAAGGGAATAATATTAAACATAAGGGACTAATATTATAAACCCAAGGAACTAATATTAGACAACCATGGTCAACCATGGTTGAATGTCACATTGTGACAATGATTGTCTCACCATGAAAATAAACCATGTTTATTTTAGTCTTTCTAATATTTATATTAGGGTTTACCAATGTTGGGTTTATAACATTAGTCCATTGGGTTTGATATTAAGCCCTATGATTAATATTATAAGCCCTAGTATCACAAATTATAAAGTCAATATTAAAGTTTAGTATTATAAACTAAATAATAAAAATTCCTAATATTATAAACCTTGTATTAAATCCATGTTTTGTAATGTAACAATGTGAATTTTAAACCCTAGGACGAATATTAAACTCTATGATTAACCAACCCAAGGGATAAATATTGTAAACACTAGGATTAATATCAATACCTACGAATATAAAACCTATGATTAATACTATAAACCCGAGGAATTTATATCATAAACCTAATAGATTATAAACCCAAAGAATCTATATTAAACACTTGTTAATATTATAAAGCATATCAATAATATTATATGTTAGGAATATGAACCCTTAGATGAATAAACCCAAGGGATTGATAATATAAACCTGAGGAACTAATAACAACAAGGGATTAATACTAAAAACCTAAAAAACAAAAAGGATTAACAATATAACCCAAGGTATATAAAACCTAAGATAAACAAAAGGAACTAATATTATAAACCCAAGGAACTAATAAACCGAGTGGTTTAATATTATAAACCCAAGGAATTATTGAACCCAACGGATAAATATTAAAAACCTAAGGGATCAAAAAATACAAGGGATTGATATTAAAAATACAAGAGATTAATAAAGATGACCATGATTGATATTATAAACCCAAAGGATTAATACTAAAACCCCAAGGGATTATGAACCCAAGGAAATAATATTAAACCCAAGGGACTAATATTATAAACCCAACATTCATAAACCCTAATATAAATATTAGAAAGACTAAAATAAACATGGTTTATTTTCATGGTTGAGAAAATCATTGTCATGATGTGGCATTCAACCATGGTTGACCATGGTTGTCTATGATTAACAATGGTTAACCATCATCGATATTATAAACGTAAGGGAATAATAAACCCAAGGGATTGATATTATAAACCTAAAGGAATAATAAAACTAAGGGGATCAATACTAAAACCCCAATGGATTATGAACCCAAGGAAATAATATTAAACCCATGGGACTAATATTTTAAACCCAACATTGTTAAACCCAAATATAAACACTACAAACACTAAAAATAAACATGGTTTATTTTGATGGTGAGACAATCGTTGTCACAATGCGACATTCAAATATGGTTGACCATGGTTTGCTATGATTGACAATGGTTGACCATGGTTTGCTATGATTGACAATGGTTGACCATGATTGATATTCTAAATGCAAAGCAATAATAAAATGAAGGGATTAATACTAAAACTCCAAGGGATTATGAACCGAAGGGAATAATATTAAATAAAATGGACTAACATTATAAACCCAACATTGGTAAACCCTAATATAAATATTAGAAGACTAAAATAAACATGGTTTAGTTTCATGGTGCGACAATCCTTGTCACAACGTGACATTCAACAATGGTTGACCATGGTTGTCTATGATTGAGAATGGTTGACCATTATTGATATTATAAACCTAAGGGGTTGATATTATAAACCTAACGGAATAATAAAACTAAGGGATCAATACTAAAACCCCAAGGGATTATGAATCCAAGGAAATAATATTAAACCCATGGGACTAATATTACCAACATTGTTAAACACAAATATAAACACTACAAACACTAAAATAAACATGGTTTATTTTGATGGTGAGACAATCGTTGTCACAATGTGACATTCAAACATGGTTGACCATGGTTTGCTATGATTGACAATTGTTGACCATGATTGATATTCTAAATGCAAAGAAATAATAAAACAAAGGGATTAATACTAAAACCTGAGGGGATTATGGACCAAAGGGAATAATATTAAACCCATGCGACTAATATTATAAATCCAACATGGGTAAACCCAAATATAAATACAAAAAACAATAAAATAAACATAATTTATTTTGATGGTGAGGCAATCCTTGTTACAATGTGACATTCAAACATGGTTGACCATGTTTTGCTACGATCAATATTATAAACCTAAGGGAATAAAAAACCCAAAGGATTGATATTATAAATCGAAATGAATAATAAACAGAAGGGATTAATACTAAAACCCCAAGGGATTATGAACCCAAGGGAATAATATTAAGCCCTATAAACCCAAGGGAATAATATTAAGCCCTATAAACCCAAGGGAATAATATAAACCCAACATTGGTAAACCCAAATATAAATATTACAAACACTAAAATAAACATGGTTTATTTTCATGGTGGGACAATCTTTGTCAAAATGCAACATTCAACCATGGGAATAATATTATAAACCCAATGTGACGTTCTACTATGACACAATATTTGTCATACTATAAGCATGTCTATTGATGATCTTTGACCATGATTTACCATGGTTGATTTTGATATTGAGGATATATTTATCACAATGTGACATTAGAGGGTGGTTGATAATGGTTGACGATGGTTGACAATGGTTGATTTTGATATTGAGATAATTCTTGTCACAATTTGACGTTTAACCATGGTTGACCATACCTGATTTTCATATTTACCGTGTTTTACCATGATTGATTTTCATTTTGAGACAATCTTTGTCACAATGTGACATTTGACCATGGTTCAACATGATTGGCTATGATTGAATATGGTTGGCAATGATTGATTTTCATATTGAGGCAATCGTTGTTATAATGTCACATTGAACCATGGTTCACCGTGAATGACAATGGTTGGTAGTGGTTGAACATGGTTGATTTTCATATCGAGACAACCTTTGTTACAGTGTTCCAATGAGCCATGGTTGACCACGATTGACAATGATTATAAACCCAATGGATTTATATTAAATCCTAGGATTAATATTATAAACCATATGAATAATATTATATCATAGGAATATGGACCCTTAGATTAATAAACCCAAGGGATTAATATTATAAACCCTAGTGACTAATAAACAAAAGGAATTAATACTAAAAACTAAAAGGATTATAGACCCAAGGGAATAATATCAAATCTAAGGGCATAATATTATATACCCCAGGTATATAAACCCGAAGATAAATATTATAAACCACAAAATAAACATGGTCGACCATTGTTTACTATGGTTGATTTTCATGTTGACACAATCTTTGTCACAATGCGAAGTTCGACCATGGTTATCCATGATTTATTTTCATAATGAGACAATCTTTGTCAGAATGAAACATTAGACTATGGTTGACCATGGTTGATTTTCATATTAAGACAATATTTGTCACAATTTTCCTTGGGTGATGGTTGACCATGGATGGCCATTGTTGTTGGACCAAGAGACAATCTTCGTTACAATGCGACCATATTATTGACCATGGTTGACCATGATGGATCAGAGTTGATTTTCATATTAATAAAATATTTTTCATAATGAGATGTTGGACCATGGTTGACCATGATTGACCATGGTTGACCATGGTTGACAATGGTTGACCATGGCTTATTTTCATACTGTGACAATCTTTGTCATATTGTGACATTGGACCATAATTGACCATGATTGATTTTCATATTGAGACAATCTTTTTGATAATGTGATGTTTGAATGAATATTATAAACCCTAAAATAAACATGGTTGGCCATCATTAACCATGATTTAAAATTTCATATTGACAAAAATATTAATTATAAATATTAATAATACTAAGTAATATTACTTAATATTAAATTATTAAAATAATTAATATTAATAATAAATACTAAAACTTTATATTAAAATTTTTAATACAGTACTATTAAATGTTTAATGGATATTCAATAATAACAATATTAATTAGTAATAATATAATCTTATTAATAAATTAAAATAATTAAATTTATATTATATATTATAATCATAATGAATTTCTTCATATTAATATTACTATTAGTATTAGTATACTATTAATATCATATTCAATATTCAAATTATATTAATATTAAATATTATTCGTAAAATAATATTAATATTAATATTAATATTCGTAAAATAATATTAAAAACTAAATGTTAAGATTTTTATTTTAATTTAATGTGTTAATGTGATTATATTAATACATAAAATGCATTAATTACTATTATATGAAGAAATTAATATAATAATAATATGTAGAATTTTGTAAATTTAAAACTTATTAATATATTTTAATAACAAATGTTTTAAATATTTTAAATTTTTTTGTTATATTTTTTATTAAATATTATGATTTTTTTTATTATTTTTTTATACTATATTATTAAGTAATATTAATATTAATAATAATTTCCTAAATCCAATAACTCTGAGGAAGCTCAAGGTTTTCGCCCCATAGCTCTATGCAATGTTATTTATAAAATAATTGCAACTTTGGTAGCAAAAAGATTGAAACCACTCCTTCCAAGCATTATCTCCCCTGAACAGACGGGTTTCATGGAAGGAAGGCAAATTCTTGATGGTTTAGTGGTGGCCCAAGAAATGATACACTCACTCAATCAACAGAAGAGGAAAGGAATGATGATCAAGTTGGATCTCTCAAAGGCGTATGATCGATTGAATTGGAAATATCTTTGTGCAGTTTTGGAAGCATACTGTTTTGCAAAGCGCTGGATAGAATAGATTTTCAGCATGATCTCCACCCCCTTTTTCTCAATCCTGGTCAATGGTAATCCGCCAAAACCCTTTAATGCCTCTAGGGGGATCAGGCAAGGTGACCCATTATCACCCTTTCTCTTTATCTTAGCAGCAGACGGCCTTGGCCGAATTATCAAAAGAGAAACTAGGAGAAATAAGCTTAGAGGCTTAAAGCTTTGGGGAAACAATTTAACCATCACACATCAACAATTTGTTGATGATATTATGCTCTTCAGAGAAGTCAGCCTCAGGTAAGTCAGAATAATCAAGGAAGTTTTGGAGACTTTCTCGGAAGCGTCTGGCATGGAGATTAACAAGGAGAAATCGTGTACCTTCATTTTCAATACTCCGGAGGCAATAAAGGCCCACCTCACAAGAATCCTGGGATTTAAACAAGGAGATCTCCCCACTAAGTACCTAGGTAATCAACTGGACATCCACCGAACACGCATGAAGAACTGGCAGGAGGTTATCGACAAAATTAAAAAACGGCTTTCAAATTGGGCGTTCCGATCTTTGAACATCGCCAGCCGCATAGTTCTTCTAAAGGCGGTTCTCCAATCAATTCCAGTTTACTCTCTTTCGATCAGAGCAGCTTCGAAAGGTGTTTGTGCAAAATTGAGAGAGATTTATGGAAAGTTTATATGGGGAGGTCCAACTCAACAGAGAAAATGGGCCCTCGTTTCTTGGACAAATCTGATCAAAAGGAAGGATGAAGGAGGTTTGGGGTTGAGAGATCCTGAAGCTCTGAATAAGGTTCTAGGGGCCAAATTATGGTGGAGGTGGCTGCAAGGAGGGACAGATGTATGGAAGAAGATATGGGACTACAAATACAATATGCCGAAACAAGTAGAGGAAAAACTGAAAATCCAGAATACCCCCCAAGGTTCATCAATTTGGAACTTGGCAAGCCAGAACAGAGAATTAATTAAACAGTATGCCTTCTGGGAGATCCGGGGGGGAGAGAAAGCTGCATTCTGGGAAGATGGATGGCAGCAAAAACGAAAGATGAACGAAATACAAATCCTTCAAACCCTTCAGCAAAAAGCACAAAGGCTAGGGATGGCTAAAGTAAAGGACTATTGGATGGAAGAAGAGGGCAGCGAAATATGGAGAAAATGGAAAAAACCAGATGAATGGACCGAGAACACAAGTAGAGAAATAGAAGAAGGCTACCTGAGAGAGATGGAACTCAGAAAAATTAGAAACAGGACTGGTGAGGATATCCTAAGATGGGGCCAAAACAATGAGAGGATCATTTACAGTAAAGGAAGCCTACTTCCTGAGTACAAGACAAAATCAGGAAGCAGAAGAGCAAGATTGGAAAAAGTTATGGGAAAGCAAATGGTGGCCAAAAGTCACAATCTTTACCTGGTTGGTCCGGAAAGGAAAGATTTTAACCTGGGATAAAATCATTAAGAGGGGTTTTCAGGGGCCGTCAAGATGCAGCTTATGTAAAGGAGAAGCAGAGAACCAAGAACATCTTCTAAATAGGTTCCCTTTCGCAGAACACATTTGGGAAAAGATCAGAGGGCTATTTGGTAAAACAATGAGGGACCAGACAAACATCAGTCTGACCATAAGACAATGGGGAACAGGGCAATTCCAAAGCAAAGTGATCAGAAGAATATGGAGTTTGGCCGTTGGTTTTGCAATCTGGTTCATATGGAAGGAACGCAAGAAAATAATCTTCAGGGGGCAAAACAGCAGGCCAGAAAAGGTTTGGGAAGAGATAAGTAAAGCAATCATAGAAACAATGCTGTCAGAAAAATGGGACGAGGAAGATTGGAAGATGGACTAATGGGAAGGGAGAATAGCCTCACTGTTAAATCTAGAATTTAAGTTGATATACCCAAAGAAAGAGAGACAAAGCAATCCTCAGGTCCGAAGCCCAAATCGTTTCTGCCTCCCCACTCTCCATTCCATTAAACTAAATTTTGATGGAGCCTCGAAGGGTAACCCAGGCCCGGCAGGTCTTGGTGGTCTCTTTCGCGATGGCGAAGGAAAAACCAGGTGGGTGTTCGCTGAGTGGGTCGGAGAAATGACGAACAATGAAGCGGAACTTTGGGCCATGCATGAAGGTTTAAGGATAGCGGTTCGAAATAGATACCAGAACCTGGAAATAGAAGGGGATTCGCAGATCGCGATTGAGATGCTGCGGAAACTCAAGAATGGGCAGAGATGGGATAAAGTCGCCAAAAGTTGGAGGACAACAGCCATCATAAAAGACATTGAGGAAATGCTAAACAAGATCGAATATAAAACCATTAAACATGTCCGCCGAGATGGGAACAAGGCGGCGAACTTCCTTGCGAATTGGGGTAGCAAGGAAGCAGGTAGCAAACTGGATAGAAGTTGGACATCCCTGGAGAGGGATCACAGCTGGGAAGGGCTCAAAACTATTTTAAACCTTGATCATGAGGAAGCAACAAAGAGTTACTCTGAAGGAAACTGAGCGCCCGATCAGGCTGGATGACATGGCATGGAGTAACGTGACGTCCTGGCGGCGCACGGTCGAAGGTTTAATGAAGATTGAACGAGGTAGGAATAATGCAGGCAGGTGGAGCGGTTGGCAGGGAGAACAGGCCGATCAGGGGCTCAGTAATGCAGGTGATCTGCGCAACGGATGGGACGGTAGGACGGCGAGCAGGATGCACCATTATGTGATGGGCCGTGAGAGCAGATACAGCCATTACCTCGGTAATGATTCAACCAGGTCGCGAGTTGTTAAAACCGGGAGTAAGAGAGGGATAATTGTTTGCGAGGATTGCCAAATTTCTGTCTGCTGCGACCTAGTGCGCTGGGGGGCTGGGTTAATTCGAGGTGAGGACGGCTTAATTTCGGTAGGCAGATACCTGGTGTGCTGGTGGGTTGGGTTAGCTATCGTGAGGAAGGCGCGAGGCGGAAGTTGCAGCGGAAGCAGGACAATGGAAGGAGAAGGTAGCGGAAGCGAGAGGAGGTGGCTGCGAAGCGTGGGGCAGGAGGTCCATCATAAAATTCCGGCGGACCTGAAGGGCAAGCGGAAGGTTGATGCAGAGGGGAAACCGCGTGTACAGTTTGTGGAGATTTCTGAAGAGGAAAATGAGGAGCAACAGGACATCCAGGGGGAGGAGGTCTGGAGGAATCGCTGGAAACGCCTGCCAGGTGAGGAAAGCGAGGATACTGAGATTGAGAGGGACCGTGCCGGTGGCAGGAGCGGAGGAGGCTTGCGAGGTAGAGGGAGAAGGGGTCGAGGCCGAAGGGGCCGAGGAGGCCGTCAGCGAAAGGATGTGGTGGAGGGCAGAAGCCGGAGGGGACGTCAGTGCAGCCCTCTCCAAGAGCCGGAGGATGAACCAGCGGCGGGCGACGACTCGAGGCGGACTAGACAGACCATCAGCGACATGATTCGAACTGCGGAGAAGGAATACAGAGAAAATTCAAATCCAAAAGTCAGAAAAATAATGGAGCATTGGGAGGAGGACGCTATTCAAGCTCAGTCAGAAGAGGAAATGGAAGATTGGGCTGCCATTATGCTTGACCCTGGACACACCAGGGGCAGAATGACCCTCTATAAACAATCCCTCCATTTATATTGGGTCATGAAGCGTCTTATGGCAAAAGCCTTAGAGCAGGTTGCCATGGAGATGGCAGAAATGGTTCAAAGCCTCCCCAATGTGAAAAAGGAGCTGAAGGACATAGTTATCACCATGCTCCTGCAAGAAAAAAGATTGGAGGATCTGCAGAACCAGCTCGTGGCAAGTGGAGTTTTGGTAAAGCAGGAGAAAGGCCAGCAAGCTGAACCAAACAAGTAGCACTCAAAGGCATGTTCCTGGTATTTCTGGAAATTCTTGGTTTTTGTTTTCGTTTGGCATGTGATATATGGCTGTCTTTATATGTAGCAAGAACTTAGTAGTTTACAGTATGGTTATAGCTATAGAAACCGATCTAGAAAACTGGTTTGAAACAGTGGTAAACACTCAATTTTGTTTTAATTTGCCAATTTTGGATGGTCAAGAGTCCCGATTTCCCTTCAGGGCAGGATGAGACCATGATGTAACTGCTGTATATATTTTGTTAATAGTAATGGACATACTCAGATTACCAAAAAAAAAATTAATATTAATAATAATGAATATTGAAATTAATATTAACTATTCATATTACCTGTATGTGGGTGAATTAAATGGTTATTAATGGAGATGTTCATCAGCGTCGGTGTTTGGACTTGCTCGCGGTAGGTTTGCACATTCATCCACGCTCATTCACGACTAATGCAGTCTCACACAAGGCAACAATAGGTCCGCCTGGATTTCGACTTAACTGTTCACTCTGGTCGAGACAAGACTCTTGTGGTTTTATTCATGGTGTTATCGATTCTTCTATCCATTATCTACTCCTCGCCCTCTTGCCATTGTTCGTGTCAGACTAAGAATTTCTGCATTAGAACGGCTACAACCATCAGCGTTTGGTTCTAGAGGGCTATTTCTAATGGAATTAAGCTTCCCATTTCCTAGGCCCAGCTCTGCTCTCTGAATTCTGTTCGGTTTCTCTTCAAGCTATCGTGTATCCCATCCTCTCTCACCTGCTCTACATCATTCTCCCTTCGTAGTCTGACAATGGTGCGCCACCGTATGAGAGTCGTTATGGTGGAAGTCGTGGTGGCTGTGGGCGCTCTCAGCCTGCTCCTTTAGCTGATATCCCTCTGGCTCCTTCGTCCCCTCCCTCATCTCAAGCAATTTTGCCTCAGCCTAGCACTGCCTGCAAGCCTTTCCTGCATAATACCTTCCAGACCACCCATTTTATGTTTCAAAGCAGCCTTAACAAGCCTATTATCTCGGAAAGCATTACCATCATCTTCACGGAGGAAGAGGCTCAGCCTAATGTTTCAGTGCACACCTCGACGGAGCATTCTCAGGGCAGATACAACAGTGAGCAGAATATGGCAGACGAAGGCAAAGTGATCAAAAGTAGTGAGCTGCATGCTGAGGGTAATTATCATGCCCCCAAGCCTACAGTAGTCTTTCAATTGTGTTAGGGGAGGTGCGTCACTACCAACCGTTTTCTTTTCACCAATACTTACAATTGTAGACTGCGCCTTAACATTCCATACTTAGTTTTTTTTTCGTTACCAATTATTATTAAGGTACCTTTATACCAATGAACACCCATGCGTATTTATTATCAACAACATTATATAAGAGAAATGCACAACTGTATCAAGGGAGGGGAAACTCCCTGCAATATGAGTCTGCCCGATATTAATATATTATACAATCTTCACTTTTACAAAGTATAGACTAAGTCCTTGGGAAACTCCAAATTTATACTTAGCCAAATTTAAAACTTCGGCAAACTCGGTTGCCCAGCTCGTGGGCACCTCCGCACGGTCACCACACGACTCACCAACCCGTCGTTCGCCTTGTTGCACGTCTTCCCGGTTTGCACTTCGTTTGGTCCACAAATGCCCAAACTGTGTAACCCTGCCCACACGTAGTCCCACTTGCCAACCCTTGGCAACTGCCCAAATTGTGTGAAACAACATGTAGTACCGCCTGCCCAAATCTACGACCTCTGGTTCCAACCTTCGTATCCACCGTACCGTCGTGCACGGTGCGCACACACCCAGCCACCCGTCCGCATGCCCTCACTGTGTCGACCAACTCTTCATTTGGCGGACACCCTATTTGGGCCGCCCGTCGTGCACGCCTACACAGACGCCCTCACCTGACCGCCCGTTGTGCACATCTACCTGGACGTCCTCACCGGTCACCTGCACACCCGCCCGGGTTGCCTATCGTGCAACACTGCACGAACGCCCTCACCCGGATCACCCATCGTGCAGCTCTGCATGGGCGGCCGGCCCGGGTCACCCGTCGTGCAACCCTGCACGACGACTCCTCCAACTCGCACTTCCGCCCCTACCTTCACACTGCGTCCAAGTATTGTGTCTAGAGAAGATGATCGATGAATGATCAATGCCAAATGAGAGCCAACGCTCTACAATATATATCAAGTGTAGGGCAAAGTTTGGCTGCCCAACCGACTTGCCCAAAGCCCCCTACTCATCGTAAAGTCACCCAAAATGCACGTCAGCTTCTTCACACTCATAGGTCGGCCTCCATAATGTTAAAAGCTCCACGCCATATAAGTAGCTCACCCCCCTCATATGTGCATATCTCAATATCGCACACCCAAGGAAGCTCGCACATCAACCACAGTCGCACATCGTTCAGCCTCAACCGCTCGGCCTCCACGGTCGCACTTCGAGTGGAGCTGCAGGTCATTACCATCCTTGTAGCCATCCACCAAGATCAAGTGTATCATCCATGATTTCAACTCCTCCACATATTGCAAACATCTCTGCAACATATGTAGAACCACTTTCTCCACCATGTCTCGTCCCGGCAACCATCTGTCACCAAGATCACCATACCCCATCGGTATGTCATACATCGGAAATCATCTCAATCCATGATCATCGACCACCCTGTCACAATGTCCACATGCTGCTCTCCATCGTGGAAGGATGGCCCCTCCAACCCAAGCTACACGCCTACTGCAACATCTCGTGTCGACCTCATCATGTGTCGTCCCATGTGAACTACTGCCATGATACTCAAACATAATGCTTACACATCTCTGCACACTACTAGTACCCATGTTTGAACTAGTTGGGTAGCTAATCCAACCGTCACGCTCAAACCATGAGAGTGAACATCCTCATGCCATCATTAGTTGTGTTTTAGAACATCCCGTCACATCCTCAACTCGATCAAGAATCCATCCATATAAGTGTAAGCCATGCTCAGGTCCATGAAGTAGTCCTCATCTCATAACAATGTAAACTTTGAAACGGGAACTATAAACTCAAAATGGGAACTTTGGCCCAGAAACCCCAAAAAAACATCAAAAACATTGCTAAAAACGAAAAGTGTGTATACTGGAACGATGTTTTTTTGTAGGTGCCAATTTTGAACGTGTTTTAAAAATGGCGGTGACTACGAAATTTACTACGAAATTTTCGTGCAAAATATAGCTTCAAAACGAAAGTGATGCTACTGGAATAACGTTTTTTTTTTTAGGGTCAAATTTCAAACTTTTTTAAAAATGCTAATAAAACCAATTTTTTATGTCTCAAACAAAGTTAATTTTTAAGGAAAAAACACATTAATGTTTCTGGTAGAATATCAATTTTCTTTCCTAAGTACAAATTTAACATGTTTTCAACCACACCATGCTAGATACAAAAGAAATTGAAATTTTTTCAACTATAAAATTAAAAAAACCATGACATTATGAACAAAGTATATCACTCAATGAAATCAAAAGTCTTTCTTTGTATACTGAATAAAACAGACATTATATCTCTAATTTGATATTGCATTGTAGATATTTAAACAATAAAATTTATCGTACTTAAGACATAATCCAACAACATAAAAATGCTTCATAACTTCTCATTTAACAACATATGGAAAACATTAATTTTATTTGAAGATATGATGCATACATTAGTTATATAATCTATCTTAAACAATTATTCAAAATCACTCATATTTTCTTGCACACCATCACAATTCACATATTCAGATGAGTGACTGGATGTTGACGAAGATGTTCCATATTCTTCTCTTTCATCAACTAGTGCCCCATCTGAGTCCACATGCATGCCCAGCATTCCAGGTTTCAAAAGTCTTCTAGATCTACGACTGGTTTCAGCAGACTCCCATGTCAACACTATTGCTTCTAGTAACAACCTTTTCAGAATCTCTATCGTCTTGAAGCGAAGAGTTCCTCTCTTTGTTAAATTGAAGTCATAAACAAGTATGTCAACATCCTCCAATTGTAATATGTCTGTGCGGCGGCGATTTATATTGGTACCCTTTCTTTTTCTTTTTCCACCATTTTTTTAGTCAACTACCATCTCTGGCTTATACACACCATTCAATGGGTGTGTATTTGTGGCATACCAATGTACTTCAACACTTGTAACATCCTCATTTTCTGTAAAGACCTTTATAACTTTAGCAACCCAAAATGGATAGCCTTTAGGATCTCCATTTGCTAGCACTGCAATCATGCAACCCTCCTTAATATCATGTACTGAACCCCTATCAAGGTCTTCCATGGCTTCACGTTGTGCACGGGATCTTCTGGAACCAATATACATCTCTCTTTCCATTGCCTGTGAAGAATTAATAATACCTTGAGTTTGTTGTTGTTCAACAATGTTTACTTCCTCTTGTTCATTCGACACATTTTGTGGCCAAATAAATGGATTTTTCAAAGGTATATCTTCATTGGTTGTTGTTGAAATGATATCACTTTGATTATTGAAAAATGACTCCCGCCAAACTGAATCAGCAATGTCAAAGTACTCATATGTATATCTAATACATTTTTTAATTTCTTATAGGCAATCAGAATAATTTATATCTCTATTTTGTTTGTGTGCATTGTGAACTTCACCAACTGATTGTAATAACAATATTTTTGATGCAAATATTGGATGATCTGGAATGAACTTCAAAGATTGCAAACCTAATGATAGTGCCCATTCTGCAGTAGTTGAATACTTCTTGCCACATATTAGTGTTTTCCCATCATTTTTTTTGAGACGAAATTGATGTTGGAAGCTAATGTCATTAAGTTGTTCAATGCATTTCCCCTCACCATATGATCCCATAATAAACCTTCGCATGTCAACAGTTCTTCCAACACATCAAAAGTATGCTCTGGCATGTATGATTTCTTAATACATTCAATTAATGATGGCAAGCTCCCAACTTCCTTACTCCTCAATGTGACTTAAAAACTACTAAACATCTGATCAATATGGTCATGAGTGTGCCCCACAAGAAGGAAACAAACCTTTACCTTCTGAAAAATTCTCAATTCAACAAGCATGTTTAGATATCCAAAAACAACCTAATTTTTGTTTTCACGACAAGTATTGTCCAATTGTAGATACAAAACTTCAGGAAGATTACGAGACCAATGAGAAAGCACATCATGAATTATGGTTATTATCAGATTTTCATGATTATGAATATTTGGAGCTGTGAAGTACACCTTTGGCAACATTTTCCCATTGAAGACCATACAACCAACCAAGTGATACTGAATAAAATTTTCCTCTTGTAAATTTATGGGTGTGCGAACAAAATGTGGTAAAAGTGTTTTCTTTTGGTCCATACCATCAATTATTGAACTCGAATATTTATTCGGATTATCATAACACTTCTTTCGATGCTTGTACAACTTTTTCCTTTCATTTGTTTGTTGTTCGCGATGCTTCTGAAGTTCTTTGACAATTGAATCTACACAACATAAAAGAAATCCATCAAGAAATATGTTTTCATACTTGATGAATATACAATTTTAAAAGTTAAAGTTATGAATGCTTACCTCTTTCTGACCCTTCACTTTTGTCCCTTTTTTATTAAGAGAAGACATGTACTGCAAATCCCATCCTTGTCTTCTTTAGGAATATGGAGATTGTTGAATTCTTTCTTCCATACCTTCAACAATATTGATATGTAAAAACCGGCCATGTCCTCAGACCTTCTGCATATTCTTTGTATAGTTGTAGATTTCTCGTCTTGAAAAATTATCTGGAATATGTATTGTCTCTCTATTTGGCATACACTCTCCATGCTTTGAAAAGAAATCTTTCATCCATGACATTGCACTATTTGATAATGGCCCAAACTGTCTTTTATGACGTACTTCTAAATAAAATGTGGGATCTTTTTCCAAATTTTCTTGAATTCTCAAGAGACGAAAATTCCCAATCAAATGAAACATTTTGAAAGCTTTTCTACAGATAAATAAAGTCCTAATATGATAATCATATCTTGACAATGTGGATTGCATGCACCCAACTAAATATGAATTTTGCATGCTTTTATTCATTGACAAATATCTCTTCTTGCTCTCTAATGCACATTTTAAATCCATATGTTTCAAGCAATCTTTTTGGAAACATTCACTTGAAATGAGTGCACTGATAGAACTTCTTCTCGTCAGATATTCTGCTCTATCTCTTGTATAACTAGAACATCTTACATTGATATGAAAAGGTCTGCTCCTACTCCTTTATACAATATTTCTTGGCAACATCTCCATCATTGGATCATCATGTGTAAAAGGATTTTCATCATCATTAAGAGGAATGTTATCCACACTACGATCAACTATGCTTTTCAAATACTGATTTGAAGGATATTCTTCATCTTCCCCTTCTTCAGTACTACTGTCATAGTCCTTAGAATTCAGACTCAATGGAAAATTTGACTCGATGTTTATTGGATATTCTTCCTCGTGTGCATTTTCTGTGATGCTCTCATAGTCCATAGAATTAGGACTAAGTGCATCATCATGTCCTTCATCACTGCTACCTTTATACTCCTTAGAATTAGGACTAAGTGCATCATCCCGTCCTTCATCACTGTTGATCTCATAGTCCTTAGAATTAGGACTAAGAGGACATCGTGACACTCCATTCTTTTGAATACATCATCATGCTCTTCATCATTGTTTCTCTCATAGTCCTTAGAATTAGGACTAAGTGGACACTATGGCACTCCATTCTTTTGAAATCCATCATCCCACTCTTCATCACTGCTGCTGTCATAGTCCTTAGAATTAGGACTAACTAAACACCGTGACACTCCATACTTTTGAAATTCATCATCCCACTCTTCATCAAAGCTGCTCTCATAGTCCTTAGAATTAGGACTAACTGGACACTGTGACACTTCATACTTTTGAAATTCATCATCATGCTCTTCATCACTACTGCTCTCATAGTCCTTAGAATTAGGACTAAGTGGACACTTTGACACTCCATTCTTTTCAAATTTTTTATCACGCTCTTCATCACTACCGCTCTCATAGTCCTTAGAATTAGGACTAAGCGGACACTGTGACACTCCATTCTTTTAAAATTCGTCATCATGCTCTTCAACACTGTTGTTCTCATAGTCCTTAGAATTAGGACTAAGTGGACACCGTGACACTCCATTCTTTTTAACTTCAACATCATACTCTTCATCACTGTTGCTCTCACAGTCCTTAGAATTAGGACTAAGTGGACACCGTGACACTCCATTCTTTTGAAATTTGTCATCAAGCTCATTATCACTGCTTCTTTCATAGTCCTTCGAATTCAGACTAAGTGGAATCTGTGACTCTTTATTTATTTGAAATTCTCCATCCCCTCTTTCATCAATGCTGTTGTCATAGTCCTTAGGATCAGGACTAAGTGGAAGAATTTACTTTCTATTCATAGTGGAAGAATTCCTGCTATATTTCTCCATATGAATAGAGTTGTTACGCGATAAAGATGTTGATGCTATATAAATCGAAACTTCAGTATCAGGACAATCCATCCCTTTCAAATAGAAGATGTTGAATGATACAAATGGAGAGTCTCCTAAAGATATTATATAGCTTAGAGAATGAAATTTTCCCTTCAAAAATTCCCCCCCCAAAAAGTTTCGCGAAAATATTTCTCTCCTAAAAGTTTGTGAGATTTATTTCTCTTCATTATTTTATTTTACAATTTAATGAAAAATGCAAACTAAATTTTTTTATGAAATAAATCATTAAAGTTAAAACTGTAAACTACAACTTCTACCTAAATTATTTTAATAGTCAAAGTATATAATATTTACTAAACAATTGAATGTTTCTTTTAATTTTTATAATACATTCTGAAACAAATTAATCCCACATTTACCCTGCTGTAAAACAATTCCATAATATTCGCTTTATCATATTTTCCTTCATCGCCATAAAAAATTAACATGTTAAAAAAATTTTAAACTAATTAATCCCGCATTTACCGTACGGTAAAACATCTTCGTAATTTCACCTATATACTAAATTCCATTATCACTATTACTCACATTACATCAAGGTTTTCTGAGGTTCGTTGAAAGACTTGGAGCAAATTTTTGGAGCAGTCACATTGCTATCAACAACATATTCAATGAAGAATTCTCGCAATTGAAAGGTCAGTTAAATTTTTTTCCTTGAAAAATTTCATATTAAATTAGTTTAATGAAGTAGTTTTTTTTTCAAGATTAATACTTTTTGTTAATCAAATTAACCAATATTTCTGTCATGAGCATGGTGGGCCCAGCAAAGCTGAGCACACCCATCTTGCAATCAGTCGGCCAGCCGCCCCCTCCACACACCCTACCAGCCCCCTCCCCAAACTCCTCCACCCTATCCCCCGCTCACCTCACCCGACTCCTCCCACCACTACCCCTTACGCCCTGCTCACCACCTCCCCCCTCACGCCCCTCCCACTCACTGCACCCCAC
>APFE031300155.1:24355-53216 GCA_000404065.3 Pinus taeda
TGGTGTCCCGCCGGTCCGTCCACTGAGGTTGCATGATTCTCAAAATCGCCTGCCACTCTGCGGATGGACGGGGTGGTGTCATTGGGCTTCTGCCATTTCTTAGTGTTAATATTTTTTTTAATTTAAATTATCTGATTATACAAATTAAAAATTTATGATATATTTTCATTGTGGATTTAAGTTAATATGTTTTCGTTATTTACTAGTTTATATGTTTCTATTTTTCAGGAAATTGGCATCAAAGAAGATTTCTATGAATCTTTCTGGACCAAAGACTCTTAAAGGTGCATCTGCAAAAAACATTGGTGAACGAACTCCACCTGAGCTCATGGCTACAAATCTTTCAAGTGCCTCAAATGATAAGAAGATGATCTCAGCCTGGAAGAATTCAAAAGAGGTGAAATTCCCATCAAGAATCTGGTATGTGAGAAAGAGAAAGCCAAAATGTGAATATATATCTATATATTGATATACCAAATGATAATGGAATTTTTGAGCTGATGGGAAGAGTCATAGATATGTGTTCGGTACCAGACATTGAAGTTGTTTACATACTTACGAAAGCTCCCAAGTCACATGAAAGGATTAAATATCGATTATCATATTCATTGTATGACACGAGAGAGATATCTATAATGTTATGTAAACAAATCGTAAATGAGATGAAACAAAACATCGTAAGTATTGTTATTTATATTTGTATTTTGCATTCTTGAAAGTGTCTCGCTATATTTTTTTAACTTTGTTTTTGTTGACATATGATATTTTGTTTGGCAATATTTTGTTGAAAGTTGTTCAATTAGGTTGGGAGGCATTCATTTCATAGAGCATGATATCATGAAAGTTGTCAGCAGTTTTTACTCAGTGTTAGAAGAAGATATGGAAAACAAGCAAAATGTAGTAAATGATGATGCTACAAAACTACATCCAAAGGATAAGAAAAAAGGCCTTTAGTGGATAAATCTAGCAAGGGTAGACAAGTTACTTTTGAGAAAGATGAAGTTGAAACTGACAGTGAATCATATGTTTCTATTACTGAAGATGACATTGGAACTGAGAAGAGCCATAAAAAACCAAAAGTAACAATTCCCAAGAATAAATCTGTTGAGAATGTTATGACGAAGAAAAGTAAAGTTGAATATTTTGAAGTAGTCATTACCAACAGTCAAGAACCTAGTGAAACTTCAAAAGCAAAGAAATCGTTACACCAGGAGCTGATTTAGAGGATGGCATTATCAAAACAAAACAAAATGCCATTGGACAGAATTTGACAAAGAGAAACTTAATTGATGGTGGTCGTACATTTCAGCTTAATGTCAGACAAACCTATAAGGCAAGTAAAGGACAATGTCAATATCAAGTCAGAAAGCCACATCATCTGCATGTTCACAACTTGAAGGCGTTGATGAGGTACAATCCATATGCTCATGTGGTTAACTATGTCCTTCTTGTTGATCTAGTTCAAGTTCCCAACAAAGAAGCATTTGATAAGTCAAAATTTTTTGAATACAATTATTATGTGCTTGGGGGGAACCATTCTGTAGAAGCTCAAAGACAATTGATGGAGAAATATTCCAATAACCCATGTTTTGAAACAATGACATGTATCATTTATGCTAGTTTATTGGATACAGAAGCAAAGTTAGTGGCATGGGATCATAATTCAGATAATGAATATAGGATGTCTATGACTTTCATCCAAAGGGTTAGATTTATTCATAGTGAATTTCAAGAAAAATGTGGTGGGGATAGGATAAATGTTACTGCAGATTTACGAAGGAATGTTGTATGGAAATAGGCTATCAAATTGAAGAGAAACCCAATTCAAAAGGTGGAAAATGTAACCTTCCTAGTGATATATTCAAAGGTGTTGATAACATTTCCAATTGGCATTTAGAACTGGAGATGTTTGGAAGTTGATTGATGAGATTTTTAGCATGTGGGAAAACATTGGCATTAAAAACTAGAAGGTTAAAAAGTCTAAGCCATTGATATGTGGCGGTAGTAAATCAACTCTTGAATTGAAGCAGCTTCCAGAAGATATGACTATCACACCTTGGAGAGCAATGCAAGGAGTGAAAGATGAAAAAATTATCAAAACAATATTATCTCGTGTGAAGTCAGGGGAATTATCATTAGAGGAAGTGTCTGAGGACTTTCAAAAGTAAGTTTGTTGAATTATTTTACTTATTTCTAGATTATAATTTTCTTTTAAATATAACATATTGTTCTTGGTAATATTTGTTATACATATATTAACATTTTTTACTTTATCTCTTCAGTCACAAAGTTTAAATGAAAATACATGAACAAATGGTTAAATTGTTGAATGAAGATAGTTGGATGATGTTGTACGCACTATCCAGATTCAAGTTCTACATCAACATTAAAAGCTTTTTATCTTGCATTTAAAAAGGTAACTTGATTTATACATTTAGTTTTAATCATCTGTGTACTATTTTTAATTTAAAACTTACAGATACATTTGTTTGTTTGGTAAAAGATGAAGAAAGAAGATAATGGAGCACCAGACAGTTTCAGAACCTTTATTGAAAAAATAAAGATCGAAAGACTGAGGAAGCAACATATTAAGAATGTTGAACTCGATCCAACTCTTACTCTTTTCATTTGGAATGGGCTAGACACTATTCAATATCAAGTAATACAAGGTGACTGTGAAGACATTGCTAAACTCATACCTAAAAGGGAGTATGCCCTAGTTATTGCATATATTCCCCATAGTTTCAATATTCCAAACATTGACTATGATAACGACCCTCATACTTATCAAGCTCTTAGTAAAGTCGTTGCGGGATTTGTAGAAATCAGGTCATCACCATTATGGAGATTTGTGACATTCCATTCAGACACACAATTGGCAATGATATTGTCAAGCTTCAAGGGGAAAACAAATTCAAGGATGCAGCTTACATGGTAAGACGTTTAAAATGTATATTTGATTAATGTTGAAAAATTCATTTATGTACAAGTTGATTGAACTTTTACTATTTCATGTTACAGGCAAAAGTCAAATCTTCTTAGCCGTGAAGATCAAGTATTTATAAATGATTGTGAGTTCATTCATATTGATAGTTGGGAAAAAGATGATAGCTATATGTCTATGATTTTTAATTGGGTAGACGGAGAGAGTCATAGCCAAATATTGACTTATGATGCTCTTGTGAGAAAACTAACATATGAAGACAAATAAGCAAAAGGAGAAATAGTTAACATTTATCAAAAACCACAATTGTTATTAACTATCTTATAGACATATGTTCAAATGAAGGAGATTGGGTTCTAGATTTATTTTCTAGCTCGGGTAAGATTTATTATATGGAATTGAATTTCAATATGTTATTTTTTAATTAATATGTTACTGTACTAATTTACTTCATTATTTCTTTTGTGCTTGATAATTAGGTACAACACTAGTATGTTGCCTTCAAAAAGGAAGAAATTGCATTGCAATTGAAAAAGATCCATTACAGTGCAATTTCATTCAGCAAAGAATTAATGCTCTTCAATTTATTTCAGATGCAATGCAAGAAATTGGGTTGAAGAAAGAGGAATTTAGTGAATCACGTGTGGCAAAAAAGGCAAAGGAACCCCAACCACCATTACATAGAATGTTTGGAAAGACATACATTGGGAGATTTGCAGACATCAAAGATCCATTAGAAGAGGAAGATGCGCAAAAGGAAGCAGAAAATATTGTGGAAGAAGACAATGATGAAACTCTAGAGGACGAAGAGTTTGGATTATGTGACATTGTTGATTAAATTTAAGCTATGCTTGGAAATCAAGATTTGCAATGTTTTGACTTTGACATTTTATGGGAAGAATAAACTCTCAATTAGGGTTGTTATGCGTTCAATATTTGTAATATGTGATTTTCGCATTAATTTTTAAGTTAATCATTATTTATTGAAAAAAAGTGATTATTATTATTTTTTTGACATGAAATTCATAAAAAAAACTATTATTTAACCATTTTTAGTTAAAATTTTCATATAAAAATTGTGATTTTGACATGTCAATTCTAGCAAAAAATTATCAAAATGTGTAGTTTTTTTGTTATATTTATGTCAAAAATGGTTATTTTTATGTCCATTGTTAAAAAATATTGTTTTTTAAAAACAATTATTTCATGTGGATTGAAAAACTAATTAAGGATGTATAAATATGTAGAATATCGAAAATTCAAAATATTGACCTTCTAATTTAAAAATACAAAACAATAAAAGCCTCACTACAAAAAAAAAGAAATTAAAATAAAAAACAAGAAAATATGAAGAAAACGACCTCTTAAAAAATTATCAAATTTACAAAATAATTACTTACATTTTATACATTAGAAGATTTAAAGCCAAAAAACAAGTCTTTTAAAAAAAGGGTCTGATGTAGAATACCCACTTTTTCAAATCAGCATGAAAATCACTACCATTCTAAAATGTAATGTACATAAAAAAAATCAAAGTGTCAAAAACTATGCTCTAAAAAAAACATGTGTGTTCTGCATCACCCCTTTTCAAAATCAGGTTACTTTTTTGCTATCTCTACGAAATGGGTAACAGTATCAGTTCCCGTTTCAAAGTTTACATTGATATGTAAGGAGGTGCCCATCAGGTGTCCATTGAATGGATGAAGACATTGAATGGATTATGCGTGGGCTTAACATTAGCGTTCCTGAGTTTCTCAGAGGCTATCGATGCAACTTCCTTTATGGCACTTGCTTCACTAGCAGCTATGTCCTTGGTATTCCTACTATCCATTTCCTCCAATTCAACATTTATTTTCTGTCTCTTATTTTTTTCCTTTTCTTCTAAGTATAGGCACCAGTCACATACATTTAAGCTATCTGATTCCAACTGATTGAAGTACAATTTGCTGCAATATTTGCAAGAGTGGTGGCATATGCACAAACAAGAAAAAAAAGTGTATCATATCCATGCGGAGAATAGAATATTAGACGCTATGATTCTTGAAATTGTTGTGGAACAGAGACTCACATATGTGTTGAAATTAAAATTGTTGTGAAACAGAGACTCACATGTGTTGAAGTCGGTGGTTGCATCTTTGGAATCATGCTGGAGTTTCCTCTGTCAGTTTGATCTGGTGTAATGCATCTGGTTTAGGTTGGCTGTGCTTATGGTCTTACTCAGCGGATTTCGGACCCTGCTCAGCGTAGGGCTAGCTTAGTATTTGAAAGAGAAATCCGTGTTCAAATTTCCCAGTAATGACTTTGTTGTTTCTTGTCTCAGAACATATCAACAGCAGCTTGACTTGGTGGAAAACTGTTTCGGCCAGAACATATTAGCAAAGTGAAAAATACTTCCCTGGTCCAGTGCATGCAAAGTGGAAGTGTCGTTAACTCAAGCTCCCCCTCTACAATGAAATAGACTATAGTAATTGGAAATGAGCACTTTAGCATTATTAGTGATACTTTTACTCCTCGCTTATCAACTATAAACGAAATTTGTAGAGACATATTGATAAATCATGTTATTTGGCCTCTTCCCGAGGACCGAAGCTAATCTTGAAGCTAAAGAATAAGTTATATTTGTGTTTGCATGATATTTTTAAACTGGTAAAAATACTAACTAATCTAATGTTAGCATTAGTTCGATGGCACTAAATGTTAGCTCCACTATTTTGGATTTCCACGGGCTGCATGGTATAATAGAGTAATAGAGGCTCCATTGAGGAACTATCAGCCCTGCTTGTACGCCAGGGTATGCCTGCCAGCTTCTACGCCTACCACAACTTCTAGGTGCCATCTCTTATGTTTGCATGTAAGGAGGTGTCCATCAGGTATCCATTGAATGGATGAAGACATTGAATGGATTATGCATGGGCTTAGCATTAGCATTCCTGAGTTTCTCAGAGGCTATCGATGCAAATTCCTTCATGGTTCTTGCTTCACTAGCAGCTATGTCCTTGGTATTCCTACTATCCATTTCCTCAAATTCAACATTTCTTTTCTGTCTCTTAGTTTTTTCCTTTTCTTCTAATTATAGGCACCAGTCACATATATTTAAGCTTTCTAATTCCAACCAATCAAAGTACAATTTTTAGCAATATCTGCAAGAGTGGTGGCATATGCACAAACAAGAAAAACAATGTATCATATCCATGTGAAGAAAAGAATATTAGACACTATGATTCTTGAAATTGTTGTCGAACAGAGACTCACAAATGTGTTGAAATCGAAATTGCTGTGAAACAGAGACTCACATGTGTTGAATTCAGTGGTTGCATCTTTGGAATCATGCTGGAGTTTCCTCTGTTGGTTCGATCCGGTGTAATGCATCTTGTTCAGGTTGGTTGTGCTTATGGTCTTACCCGGTGGATTTTGAACCCTGCTCAGTGTAGGGCTAGCTTAGTATTTGAAAGAGAAATCCGTATTCAAATTTCCCAACTAATGAATCTTTTTTTTCTTGTCTCATAACATATCAACAACAGCTCAACTTGGTGGCAAACTGTTTCGACCAGAACATATTAGCAAAGTGAAAAATACTTCCCTAGTCTAGTGTATGCAAAGTGGAAGTGTCATTAACTCAAGCTCCCCCTCTGTGATGAGATACAATGAACGAGGTGAGACTTCAAACCTCAATGGTGAGGGCATGTGTAATACATGCAATGGATTTTAATAAGTGTTATTTCTTCTGTCAAAATGGCTAGGTTGTTAGTCGAGCTCAGACTTCACAGAGCACCTACTAACCTGTAAGCGTTATACCTGCCATGCAGCCTGCCTTATATTCCACCTCATTTCTCTGCTGCTCTTCGACCTAGCTTGGCCTGTTCTTCTGCCCTGCATCTGGTTTCCATCCTTCTATAAGTGCAATTGCCCAATACACATGCAAATTACTTGAGGGATCTTCTGCCGTACGTCTGGTTTCCATCCTTTTTGTAACTGAGAGCAAATTACTTGAGGGATCTCAAATGTTTTTAGCAAACAGTGGATGCCCATCACAATAGCAAACCATTGATGCCCACCGCAGGGTGAAAACTCGAATTAGGGACTCAGACTAGGACGGAGAACCAATATAGCCCCTTATTTCTCCTCTCATATGTCGTTCTAGCAATCGCGCAAACAATCTCTATCCTTTTCCTCTCATATATCGCTCCAGCAATTGTTCAACAATTGTTCGAATGACCTCTGCCTATGCTCCTCCAAATCTATCTCATATTTTTCACATAAACAGTCAATAGCTATCACCATGTCAAATAGTGATATGTATGCATGCTAGTGCTCATCAATGATAGATACGTGGTTGTAACATGGGCCAACTTTTACATTTTAATTCATATTTAATTAAATTAATATATTTCCTTTAATATACATGGTTGTAACATGGGCCAGCTTTTATATTTTAATTCATATTTAATTAAATTAATATATTTCCTTTAATAACTAGTTAACTGTAACAATTATCACCACGCACTTTGCCAGATATTAGATTTCAGATGCATTGCACGGTCTCCCTGGCCACATGCATTAAGTTTATACATGCACTCTGCCAGATTTATTATAGGGTCTCGTCACCACATGCTCTGGCCAACATGATATTCTGGTATGCCAATGTCGATGGCCTAATATACCGAAAAATGATGGGATAATTCCCATTTATTAGCAAACTTTTGTGAACAATGGGTATCAGGGGTTCTATGTGGATATTTCAATGAAGTGCCAATCTTTAACTTGGTCAAGTACTAATAAATCATTTTTACAGGTCGACTGTTCTATACAGTGGTTGTACATCCTACAAGATGCAAAGTAAGTTTTCCATTCTTTCGCTCTTCTGCATCTTTTAAATTTTGTTGCTTATGGAACCCATGTGTGAAAAACTCATCCTTGAAGTAGATTTTCATGCGTCTTGACGAGTCTATCTTTGGCCATCTCCACACTTCGATAGATGAATGGAGGTACAACATAGCCTTCCTTCCATCTATTGAATATGCATATTGGGTGCCTACTGATGTAGCCCCTACCTAAACCGGTCTAAATCCACTTAGTACATGCCATACCCCTTTGTATCTAAAATTGCATTCAGGTGTAAAATGGGTGGTTCCTAAATGGTTAGGGTAGTCGGCATCCTCACTTTTGTATCTGCAATTCTCATGGTCCTCTTTGGAATGCTGTTCCAGTTCAAGTTTTCACTCAAGAACAGTTTCTCAATTTTGTTACTTTTGTTCTTTCTCTTTCAGTTCAACATGGTGAGTACATGAACATCCATCCCAGTGATTTTCGAACCTGCAGAGTAAAGGCTGATTTTCTTTTAGAAAAAAATGAACTGAGAATTGGAATGGGAAAAATTGGTCATCCTAATGTTGTCACACTGAACGTTATTCATGAAGATGTAAATACTTCGTATCTTGTGGTGAAGCTATGCTCCGGGGGACACCTGATCGATGACATGACCAAAAACAGATGCTACTCTCAGCATTAGGCTACAGAATTGATCAAAAACTTAATTGCCACTGAAAAAAAAAAGGAGTACCATTAGTCGGTCAATGATATCTATTGATAAGTAACAGTGAACAACAACATGCTTTCAAAATTATGTGTATAAGAAGATCTTTATATTAGATTGCCACCATCATCTCTTTCTTGAGCCTTTGAATTTTCCAAGTCTTTTTGCTCAGCTTCAACTCCAAATCCATTTCATTTTTTATAGTGGACTCGTTTTGAATGCTGGCTTATAATTGAAATGCTTTTGTTGCATTCTTGTATCACAAAGCAAAGTCCTGGCAAGGAAACAATGACAGAAGTACTGCATAGAGATGTATATTTACTTTCATCTATCCAATAGAGGGGAGCATTTTTTTTATGTCCCCTGATGTTAGATTTTAGCCCTTGGGCCCTGAACTCGTAACATTTTATGGAATCAAAATTAATACCATTTTTAATGTGAAGGAAAAAGAGGATTTACGGTTTATGTTTTTGTTTGGTGGTTGTTATTATGTGAGCAACTTGTGTTTTAGCCCTTTTATATATTCTTATGCATATCATATCTCTCTTATAATTGGAGACCTTTTCCAACCATTAATTCTTGCTTGGTTTTCCAAGAGCTAAAGTTTTGGAAGATGGAACTTCAATAACAAGGTATTTGTCTTTTAAGAAGTTTTTCAAAATCTGATTTCAGACAAGCTCGCTCTAGACTCTTATTTTATCCCAATCACCTATTCTCAGACTATGGTTTGGGTAGCAAAAGGTGTAGCCTCGTAAGAATTTTTTAATCATTATCTGCCAGGTTAATGATATTACTTATAATGCCATGAGTTGTCATTGGCAGCATTAACCATTATTATCATTCTAGACCAAAAGACTGAAATTCATGCTGGTAGTTGACACTAGTTTAATGTCATTCAATATGTCCCTGTTGGTGTTTTCTTGAGAATGACTCCATCATCATGCAGCATGCATGAGCTTCTAGTTAATTCTATTGGCGTTGGTTTCATCATCAAGTTTTCTACGACCATTGAATGATTGGCATAGCCTCATTGGTTCTATTTCAAGGTGGGGATTGGTATCTCGAACATCTTTAGAATTATGCTTATATCGAATAATTTTTTTGTTTCTCAAGTCAATGACCTCCAATTTTAATGAAATTGGCTAATGAAGGCATTAAAATGAGGCAGAAAGCTAAAGATGCCTAATCAGTGGTTTTGGCTTTAGTTAAATTGATTTCCTTTACCAACCAGCCATGGTGCAATATTGAGGTCATTTGTAGCATTATTATGATATTTAAAATTGAAGAATAATTAGCTAGGGTCATATTTAATTGAGCGACTCTTCTGACCATGCTTTTCTGCAGGCTGCATTACTACCAAAGAATTGGGTACTGTTATGTGCTCTCACCTTGATGGATCAAAATCCTTGCCCCTCCCTCTCTTACTGACCGACGCTCTCTAGTCTGTTAGGCCGCCGATATTTTTGTAGGATTTCTCGCTTTTGGAGGCAATGCACCCTCATTCTGTTGTATCGAGAAGCTGCTTAAGGAACTCTAGAACATTGGTTCCTGCATAATTACGTGGTCTTGGCCGGAAAATCCATATGAAAACATAGTCACACCTAGATATTTGGAATACTGTGTCTAGACTCTGAAACCATTTGCAACAAGATATCTGTATGCTCAATCTTACTCCCATTTAGCCACTCTTTTGCTTACCTCCAACACTAAAATATCCTTCAACATGTCAGGTGTGTGAACTAATTCTTGTTTAGAGGAAAAAATAGAAATGGACCTTTGCATGGTATGAACATGTTTGAAAATAGGTGAGGCTATAATGCTTTAAACCACATGATAGAACCCTCAACATAACCCTAGCATAATGAATATTCAAGGCCATCGATGTCCATACCTTTTATTGGGCCTACAATAAGTAGCTTAGCCAATCAGATTTCATCAACCCTAGTATGCCTTGTATAAACCTCAAAATGGACCTGTATTTTAAGGGATGACAATAAGCACAAAAGTACAACAAAAAACAAGCCCAAGGTATTGACGACATTATTCACTTGATTAAGTATTTCAAATTCACAACCAAGGAATGAGTCAATGCACCAAACTCAATATCTAGTATCTCTTACCCTTCATTTTGTATGAGGCCTATTACCATATAAGTTATGAAATCTCAAATCCACAAGGCACAATTCAAAGGAAAACTATTAAGACATTCACCACTATCATCTTAGTATGGGAAACTATTGAGACTGTCACCACTATCATCTACGAGGAGGTGGATGCCATCTTGACAAGGATACTTACATTCTCAAAATTCCAAACAATGTCCAACCAATAATACTGAAAAAAATAGTCATTCTCAATATAAATCTTGTTGGTCCATTTCTTCTTCTCTTTGATCATAAGATAAACAAGAGCATACGGGTCATCAGAATCAGTTAGGGTTCTGTCAGGTAGCACATCAGTTAAAATCTTAGCAAAGGACTCATATAGAGGACTCTGAGGCCCCATCGCAGCCCACCTCTCCATGAAATCCATGGACCATTCACAGTTTCTCATAAGAAAAACCCCGCATTAATTCCCAACCAGCTCCTTTTCTTATAAACATTTTCCTCCCAACCATGGACTATGAAATTGAAGTCCTTGTACTTCTCCAATGGGTACTCAAATTCAATGTTTGTGATCACAGCATCTAAGTCCATCCACCATATCCACTCAGCTTCAGTGTGAGCCACCATGGCTGCCCTAATCAGAGGAATTTTGGTCCAGAAAGTGTACATTTTATGATTAAGGAGGATTGTGTTGTAAAACATGTCCAAGCCATGGATCCTGTAGTAATCCTACTTCTTCTTGAAGCACCTCAAAAGCAGATGATCCCCAATTGGGTTCTTACAAGCATGAGGCTATGAGCTTGTCAAGACCAAGATATGAGGCCTCCCTCCTTCTGTATAGTTCTTTATATGAGGATGGGCCTTCAACCATTTTTGTCTCTTGAGGTCCCAGTTTTTCACAGTGCTCCCCACAGTGTAACTAAAGTCAGAATCAGCATAGAAATTATCACAACTTTTCTCCCACTCATCCATTGACTAATACAAGGATTCCTCTTGTTTGCCATTCATTTCATGTTCATTGCTCTGATTCTGTTGAACTCACATTATGATTTTCTTGAGTACCAACAGTCGCATTGGTATCATCAAACCTTTGGATCCTGAAATTGCATTGTGTTGAAGATTGTTGTGCTTCAATTGTGACAGCTCTATAAGCAATTCCATAAGAGGAAATTCTCCATAAACTCCAACAAAGTACCAGAGCAACAATGACTAGTGTGCAAAACATGAAAAAATCACAAAGTTTCTTTTTCATCACATTTACAGGGAAAGAAACAAATAAGGGGATGGTCTCTCTAACACGGGTTTAGAGCTGGACCTGGGTACATGCCATATACATGAACGCAAGGAAGATCATCTTTTTGAGGATTTTCATTCATCTTTTTTCAGATCTAGGTTCATAACTTTAAAGTTACTATCATGATGTTTGTATGTTGCTTAAGATCCCTAAGACAATAATTTGCTTGAAGGTTTTTTCTTCAGCTCTATATATAAGAGGTTAAATGCTTTGTCTAGGACAACATTAAGCTACACATGGACCTTTCCACATGTTTATGTTTCTCGGTTGATCCTGAAAGTGATTCCACTGCATTCCTACTTGGAGGAGTTTCTGGACACATTGGCCTATTTTCCACAGTAAAAGTTGTCTATCTGCAGGGTACTAAATACTGATCCTTACCTCCAACGTTATTTATGTAGTAGGTTGCGCTGAAATAATGGCATACTACCATGGCCCGTATGTATTTCTAGTGGTGTTTCTTTTCTTGAAGCCCGCTCATGGTAGGGACTTGCTACCATGCAAAGTCTCTTGTTTACTTTTGTCTTTCAAACTTTATTCATGTGATAATATTCGTTATCCTATATGAATTTTCATGTGATAATATTTATTATCCTAAATTACTTTTGTGGTTGTACAAGTATAAATGGAGACCAACACTGCAAGTATGAAAACATATTCAATATTTAAGAAAAATCAAGGTGAGGATGATCACCCATTAAATAAATAAAATATTCATCAAGGAGAAAGACAAATATGATGGTTAGAAATTAAGATGTAGCATTAAATTCCAACATTTAAGGAAGGCACGCAGTGTGAGGATAATATTGGTGAACAGCTCGTGGCTAATCAACGCGGCGATTGGGAAGGGCATAGATATCACATTTGAATAGAAGGCATTTAAATGTAATGAAGTACTTGGAAAACATTGAATATACGGAATTGAAAATAATATGTTATACTTCTTTCCCTTCGACATTCATATGGAATGAAGTATTGGAAAATTTTATTTAACTTTAATGAATGGAACATTATATAATATGGTTATGTTTAAGTTTGAAATTATTAATTATTAAGGTTAAATAGGAGTTTTTTTATTTTTATTTTTACATAATGGTGAACCATTTTTTTGAAATGTTTTTAGTGTATTAAATTAATAATATAGTTAATTATTAAATAATTATGAGGGAATATTCTTATACATTATATGTGTTAATTATGCCAAGAGGTTCTCTACAACCCAGTATATGAGGGAGATGTTGTCACTTTGTTGTCACTTAGCATAACATTACATTAAAAACAAAAATATGAGGGAGATGTCATGTAAAATAATGTTACTATATATGTGTCGGTTGTGTATGTTGATGAAGATATGTGTAACGTTACTTTAAAATAAAAAAAAATTGTGGGATAATATTAAAAAACTCAATTTTGAAAATGATATATATACAATTTAAAAAGAGATCAATTAGCTTATTCATGGAATAACAAAGAAAAATAAAGGAAGCAGACGATTCAATTGGACATATCCTGTAATAATAACGAGGTAACTTTTGTGTCCTAGAAGTTGAGTGTAGGGGGAGGAAAAGATCGGGTGGACTATTTCTGATGCTTTTCCAAATCCTGCAAACAAACCCTATCCGCATTGCTCCATGACCACCCTTGGGGGGGGGATCGACCCCCCCAGCCTTCGCCCCCTTCATATTCGACAGCTTTCCTTCTGCGCCCACAAGTACCCCATCAGGCTCCCGATCTAGAGACAACGGCAAAGCTTCAGTAGCAAACCTCACTCTAAAAGCCAATGGATCTTCAGCAGCGGGGAACATTCCCAGCCAAAACTAGACAACATGCATGTCCCCTTGCAAACTGCTATCAGAGGAAACACCATCATTAATCATCAAAGACCCCTGGATTGAAGAATACAGAGTTCACATGTGTAAACATGCCCTAATCTATCACTTCATGGGAGTGTGACTTAATGAAAAAGCTCTCTACTTGTGGATAAACAAGAAATGGAAGCCCAAAGGGAAATATAAACTTCAGTTAGGGGCAAGAAGTTTTTTCACGGTCATCTTCGCTTGCAGGGACATCAGAGATCACACTTTTAAAGGAGGCCCATACTTCTACAACTCGGTAGGACTCTACATGACATACTGGAGGCCCAACTTTGCTCCAGAACAGGACGATTTCAAAAAAGTTCCATTTTGGCTCAGACTCTACTCCTTACCTGTGGATTACTGGAATAAACGTATCTTGGAAGCCATTGGGAATCAGCTGGGCGTCTTAATTCTATACTTCAGATCTCACATCTCAAGGTAAATACACTACCTATGCTAGAATCTGTGTTTACATGGATGTCTCAAGACCCCTCCCAGGTCATATTGATCTGATCTACAAAGGAACTCATTGGAAGCAATCCATCGACTATGAAAACATCCCTTTTAGATGTAGGAAATGTTGACAGCATGGACATCTTAGTCATGGGTGCCACCTAAATCAATCCCCACCTCAACCCAAAGAGGACAAGATGGATAACCCGCCCCTAGATTTCATCCCTGTTTCCAAGAAAAAAAAAGGCATAAATGCAAAAATCCTTTGAAACGCTCCTCCCACCCAACCCCCACCTAGCCGAATAGCTTTGAAGTACTGGGCAACCTTGATCCAAACGAGAACCCTTTGGAATCCCCTGCCCCCACAGCTCAAGATCCACCCAGGCAAGCTCAATCATCAAGCCCTTCAATCATCTCCATCCCAAACCATGACTCACCCCAAGCCGAGACACATCATCAAAACCCACAGCCCAATCCTAGCCATATCATGCAAGCCATGTCCCATTGCATGCCCCTCCTTGCATAGAAACTCATCCAGATCAGCCACCTTCAACTACTCCTACCAATCCCCTAAAAGAGATCCTAAGTGACCCAAATCTCCATGAGGTCAACGAGCAATGGTCCAAATAGGGAGTGAATTCCATTTCCCAGGAACACTTGGAGAAAATTGAAATGGCATACCTGCAGTTAGAATATCTCAACCAGAATGCAGCCAAAAAGTAATGGGGAAACAACAGCCAAACGGGCATCCAAGCCAACCTGGACCTGGACCAATATAAGCCGAAAGGTCCAAGAAGAAAAATGGGGAGAAAATTGACAAAACAACAAATACAAGAACTCGGAAGGCGCGTAATCAATGAAGGAAAAATTAGGGCTCTAGTCCTATCCACACCGAAAGTTACTCAATGAAGATTACAACCTGGAATATTATAGGGCTAAATGGCACCTCCAAAAGACGAATCCTAAAAAACCATCTTTTTACGCAATCTACAGACCTTGTCCTACTACAAGAATCCAAATGCTCCTCCAACGGCATAGAGATGCTTAAGAAACTCTTTGCAAAAGGCTATCACTGCATCATCACGAACGCCATTGGGCAAGCAAGAGGCCTTCTAATGTTTTGGAATAAAAACAAGTTCTTCATGCAGAATTCTCTGTCCACTAAGCATTCGCTATCATTCATCTTCAACGTGCCAGACTGAAAGCACATGATATGCATTACCAATGTGTATGGACCTCAGCGAATCCAGGAAGAGTTTAAGATGCTGGAAGACTTGGATAAGATCCGTCAACATCATGGAGCCAATCACTGGATCCTAGGTGGTGATTTCAACATGATCACCACCCTAGCAGAGAAGAAAGGAGGCTTAAGAAGACTGGATAAAGATGTGGAAGCTTTCAATACCTTCATAGATGCATCTAAACTCATTGATGTTCCCACAGTCAATGGTCTATATACTTGGAACAATAAGCAAGGGGGAAATAGGCAAGTTGCATCGATGCTTGGTAGGTTCCTCATCTCAGAATCCATCATGCTCCAGAATCTAGACATGGAAGCCAACATTTGGCCTATTGGGGGATCAGATCACTGGCCAATGTAGATGCACTTCACCAAAATGGAAAAGCCTCAAAACAGACCTTTCAGATTCGAAGGCTTTTAGATAGATCATCCAACCTTCATGCAAAATATACAGAGATGGTGGACTCAAACCAATGTATAGAGCGATAACATCATGTACATCTTCCAGCAAAAGCTCAAGATCATCAAGGCCAATCTCAAATGTTGGAACAAGAACACTTTTGGTAACATTTTTCAAGACAAAAAATAGCTCGAGGAAAAAATGGCAGGCCTCCAACAAACAATGATCAAGGAAGGGCCTAATGAGGAAAGGTTAGCTCAGGAATCAAACCTTCAAAAGCAATGGGAAGAAAGGGTAAGACAAGAAGAGCTGCTTTAGAAACAAAAATCAAGGTTGCAATGGTTAAAACATGGGGAACACAAGACAAGCTTCTTCCATAAATCAACCATTCAGCATAGAGCCAACAACCGTTTTCTATCCCTTACGAAAGCTAACGGTGCTAAGGTCTTTACCAGAGAGCAAATAGGATTTGAACTAAACTCATACTTCAGGTCACTTCTCATTGATCCCAATCATGATAGAACCCAAGCTATCAACAAAGTCATTGGTGTTATCCCCCCCTTAGTTACAGAGGAGCAAAACTCCCTTCTCTTATGGGAGTTCACTGAGTAGGAGATTGAAGAAGTCGTCTTCACCATGGCCACTGACAAAGCCCCCGGACCAGACGACTTTACAATTGAATTCTTCAAAGCTTGCTGGCACATTATCAAATCCGACCTCTTCAATCTGATTAAGAACTTTCATAGAACCAAGTGAGTGCTACCGGCCATCAATGCCACCTTCCTCACCCTAATTCCAAAATTTGTTCATGCTGACTCCCCCGACAAGTTTAGACTCATAGCCCTCTGCAATGTCATTTATAAAATCCTCTAAAAATTGATGGCCAATAGACTCAAACCTATCCTACCCTCAATCATATCTCCAGAACAGTCAGGATATGTTGAAGATAGATAGATAACTGACAGCATAATTCTCAACCAGGAAATGTTGCATTCTATCAAAAAACAAAAGATTCCTGGTATGCTCATTTAGCTTGACCTCTCCAAGGCCTTTGACAAAATTAGTTGGACATACATCAGAGCAATCCTCCAGGCTTTTGGCTTCAGTCAGATTTGGATAAACTGGATAATGGAGATGGTCTCAGGACCTTTCTTTTCAATCATGTTGAACGGAGGCCCCCTACAACCATCCCTCCCGTCCAGAGGTATAAGGCAAGGAGATCCCTTGTCACCTTTTCTCTTTGTCATCATGGCAGAGGGTCTCGGAAGATCTCTATTCCAAGCATTCCAAGAGAATCAGCTCAAAGGCATCAAAGTTGCACATCAAGGCCCCACAGTAATGCATCAGCAATTTGTAGATGCCACAATGCTCATGGGAACCCCCACGATGAAGGAAGCTTGAACCTTCCGCAAGGTGCTAACAACATTCATGGAGGACTCAGGTATGGAGATCAATCTATTCCTGTGTAGAGAAATCTCAGCAAAATCCTCAAAATTCAGAGGAACTCCCTTCCAACCAAATAACTTGGCATCCCACTTTTAGAATATGCCCCCAAAGCTACAAAGTGGGAATATATCCTCAACAAAATGAAAGCCAGGTTAAGTAGTTGGACTCACAGAGCCCTAAACATGGCCATCAGACTGGTGCTGGTCAAATCAATTCTTCAAACAATGCCAACCTACATGCTCTCGACCCTAGCAGCACCTAAAGCAGTGTATAAATCCATTTGAAACATCCAGTGGTCCTTCCTCTGGAATGGAGATCCTAAGAAACAGAAATGGGCCCTCCTCAAGTGTACCGAAATATGCAAACCAAAATTGGCAGGAGGACTGGGCTTAAGAGATCTTGAAATCCTAAGCAAGGTTGTAGTAGTGAAAATCTGGTGGAGATGGGTGGAAAATCCTAATTCCCTATGGGGCACCTTGTGGAAAGCAAAGTATACAAATCAATTCTAGGACAAAGACCTCATTAGACTCATTGGTAATACTCAAGGACCCCCCCTCTGGAATAAAGTATGGGAAAATCGACATATTGTTCAAAAGCATAGCTTTTGGGAAGTGCACCAGGGCAACACCGCCCTCTTCTAGGAGGATGCCTAGCAGCAACTCCCCCCTTGGACCACCCAGATTGGACTATGCTTAAAAATGACATGCAAGAGGTAGGGTTGAGAAGGGTAGCAGACTATTGGCAGCCACGAATATTGGCCACCACCTGGCAAAAATGGCTAGCCAAAGAGCAATGGCTAACTCAAGATGGCAATGACAATATAGAACCTCTCTTACAACAACTAGACCGGCGCCGAATCCTCACTTCGAATAGGGAAGACATCCTTCGATGGGGAAATAATTCGAAAGGAACTTTCAACCTCAAAGAAGCATACAAAATCATAGCTGCTTCTCCTTAATGGCAACCGGACCCCAAATGGCACACTCTTTGGAATAGAGGAACTTGGCCCAAAATAACCCTGATCTCTTGGTTGGTCCTGCATAACAAAGTGCTCACTTGGGACAATTTATAGAGATTGGGTTTCATAGGGACCTCCTGATGCGTCCTCTGTGAGAATGATCAGGAAACTCTCAATCACATTCTCAACACCTGCCCCACTGCTGGCTCTCTTTGGGATGACATGGCCTTTATATTTAGAAAATCCGACAGACATAGAAACTCGATCTGCCTTACACTGAGCAATTAGCGATCCTCCATATCCCCCAATAATCTGGTCAACAGGGCATGGAACCTCATCTCGAGAGACATTGCATGGATCATATGGAAAGAGAAAAATGCTCGAATCTTCAAGGACTCGGCGACGACAGTGGAGAGGCTAACTGGAAAAACGTGGCAGCTAATCAGAGAATCGATCCAGGCCATGGACATAACACTGCAAGAGGGGAACACGTCTTTGAATGACCAAAGGATTATCTAGATCCCAAATCTCAAAGCTGAGACCACTCCCACATTTAGGAACTAGGCCACCATTGCGATGAGGCAGGATAAATGGGGTATGCCTCCATTTCCTTCATTCAAACTGAACTTTGATAGGGCATCAAAGCAAAACACGGGGAAAGCTAGGTACGGTGGAGCAATCAGGAACCACACCGGGAACATCCATCTTATCTACCATGGAAATTTGGGCACAAATACCAACAATGTTGTAGAGCTAATTGCTCTCATCAAAGGCATCACCCTGGCTGACCGCTACAAATTTCTACCTCTAGTGGTGGAAGGAGATTCAGATATTGTCATCAAGATGATGAGAAAACTCCAAAACAGCACACAAGTGGACAAGCTAACACCCAGTTGGAGGCTCTCGACAATCCTAAAGGACCTGCAGGGCCATCTCAACAATATTCAAGGTGTCACCTTTCAAGTGGTCCGAAGAACAGCAAATAAGATGGCCGACTCCATAGCCAACGTCGGTGTTCAATCCAATCTTGAAGATTATCACACCCTTTGGCAAGACTCGGAGGAGGGGGAACTCAGAGTGAAATGCAACACCATAAACAATGTAGACCATCGAGCATAATGGATGCCGAGTTCCCTTGTTTCTTCTATGTATGCACCTATCGATAATTCCACAAGCTATAAACAATCCTCTAAAAAAAAGCAGAGCCTAGTCCAGCTTAGCTGTACAAAGGTAGACACAGGGAGGTCCCATCGACTCCCACTCTGCATCATGTATTTTACTGTATTCTATTAATTTAAAGTCCTGTTGAACCTTTACAAAAAAGAAAAAAGAAAAAACGAGGTAAATTTTGTGGTGTTGGCATATCCTCTGTTAATAGCGAGGTAAATTTAGTGGGATTCAGGTTTTAGGTTGTGATTTAGGAAAATTTATATTTCGTTGTGTTGCGTTCACGTTTTCAGTTGTGTGATTTCACATTTTCGATTGTGTGACTTCTGTTTAATTTTAAAATTATTTATTTAGGTTGTGATTTCTATAATAATAATAATCAGGTAAATTTATATTCCGTTGGGTTAAGTCGTGTGATTTATGTTTAATTTTAAAATTATTTACTTTTTACTATGTCAATTATGCAATTATAAATATTATTTAAAGAGCCTAGTTTTTTGTACTTTCTTTAGTTTTCTTTTGTAAGAAGTGAACAAATGATAAAATATTCCAGCCCATTAATGAAAAGAATTTAAGATCCAAAAATTTATAAACTCCAATTACTTTAATTTAAGAGGTTGAAAATAGATTTAAGAGTTAAGTATATTTTATAAAGAGTTTATTATATTATATACAAGTTTTTTAATTATGAATATTTACCATTGATATTATTAACTTCTAAGTAGGCGTTTTTACAATACCATCAGCTACTACCATGGTTTATCAATACCATGGGCATCTAGAGTTTTCATTATTATGTTATGGATCTATGCTTTTAATTGTTACAATACCATGGATTATCAATACCACATGCCCAAAAACAATAACTTAGTTCAAAATAAGAATATTTTATAAATATTTTATTTTAATTTAATTCTATAACATTTTTTAATTAAATCTAAGAAGAGAAAGGTTACAATTACTTCTGAGTATATCTAACCCTCAACTCATGACTACTAACAATATGTTATAGAGAATAAATTGAGGTTTAATAAATAAAAAAGAAATACTTTATATAAAGTATATGAAATTTATATATTATAAATAATATTATAAACAACTAGGATAGATGCATCTTAACCAAGGATCCAAGTGAAGTGAAAAAGCAAGTGGGTGATTATTTTAACCTTTTTATTATTGTCTTTTCTTTAACATGATTGATCCAAAATATAGGTTTAATATTTTACAACCAATAATGTTTTTTATTAACTTAAATACTTTCTTAAATACAATACAATGGGATCATATCTAAGAAATAGAGTGACAAGGGATCTAGGCTAGTTATATAACTATGAGGGAACATTATTACACATTATATGTGTTATATATATAATTATGAGGGACTATTATGACACATTATAGTCTCTCTCTCTCTCTCTCTCTCTCTCTCTCTCTCTCCCTCTTCGTCCCTAGTTAATCACAATAAAAAACTCTCTCTCTCTCTCTCTCTCTCTCTCTCTCTCTCTCTCTCTCTGGAAGTTATACCCCACCTCGGTGTCAATCCATTATGCTTTAACAAAATCTCTCTCTCTCTCTCTCTCTTAAAAAAAAATGGATTTGATGTTATCCAAGATCTGTTTAATCCAACAACCCAAAAAAATATTACCCCCCAACTAACACTAGTGTGAAATAAACTTACATCTAGAATGAAATCCAACACCCCTAGTTATCACAAATCAACAACCCTTCATCCATAAAGTACGTGTGTGTGTTTGTATATATATTATATAATATATATATATATTATATATATCATATATATATATATAGTATATATATGCATTGTAGGGCCTAACCGTCGTTGTGAATCCAATGATGCCTTTAACAGTTGTGATTTCCATAAAAATCAATGACTCATAATGACTGTGGGGTGCCCCTTGTTGGAACATAAGATTGGAATTCTTTTCCACCTATTTTTCATATCTTTTATTACCATTCGGAATTTAAAAGCCATGCCTTGTTAGGTTTTCAGCCATTATCGATTAAATTATGTTTCCTTTTGTATGTCATGCTTATTATCTAGTTTTGCTTTTAATTTGACATAAAAGCTAATTTCTCTAGGCTATTTTATTAATGAATTGACGAAGGGTCGTTTTAGGTGGTGTGACTTGTTGAGATGTTATTACAGAACTATATCTCCCAAGTTTTACCTCGCTAAAGATGAAACAAAGACTCTGCTAGCGCCATTGATACAACACCAAGATTATTTTGAATACTTTGTTCTTGTATGATTAGCAACAAAGACTAATCTGGATAGATACACAATTAGTGTCAATTTTACCATTGAAAGGAGACATTTATAGACAATGAAACTGACTTAGTTGAAATATTTAGGATTTCCAATTGATAAATCAATGTAGTTTAGAAATGCTTCAACTCTGTTTCAATTAACACAATTTTTTATATGACAATTTTGGTATAATATTGATTTGGGTCACATGAAAATCAAGAGATTCTCATGATGATCCTACTTTTCAAAAATAGGAATATAATATGAAATTTTAAAAAGATGTATTCTATGACTATGAGACATGCATATATAAAGATCAAAGGAGGGAGTACCAACATTGTTATCATGTACTACAACTTTCATTCATGCAAATATTTACCATTTGTGGCTCCATATATTTTCCTTGATTAGCTTGTGTGTTGTGTAATTCACCAGCCCCTACTAAGGAGGAAGGACCCTCCTTCTTACTATAGACCACTCGTTAGAGAGGTTTCGTAGTAGTACATTTATTCTCTCTCAATTGTGATTTACATTTAATTTACTATTAATGTACAGATGTCGGTCATGCATTGAATACTTATAGGATTGTAGCCATTATCATTGTGTTATTTGATTAATGTTAGAGTTTCTTGTCTTTTTTAGTTGAATGAATGGGTGTTGCATCAATTGTTAAGTGTTGAATGGTTTCCAAGAGTGTTGTTTCTTTTTTAATAACAGTGATAGAGTGGCAGGGCGTGATTTATTATGCAACATGTGTTTCTTTTATTTTTATTTTTCAGTGAAGTTAGAGTGTAACATCAAGTGTATTTGAGTGTTGGGAGAAATACTTACAAAAATTGGTTTTGAGCTTTAATTATTTCTAGTTTTAATTTATTCTTGCATATATTTTGCTAGTAGCCTTGAAACAAAAAGCCTACACAAATTGGAATTTATCTATGAGTCGGATTGGTTGTTCCAAATTAAAAATACAATTTATCCGCATAACAACCCCCCCTAACATTAGAAATCTAGCAAAGGGTATTTCCACAATTTGTTGCGACGAATACTGGCTACAGAGCCCTCTGTGATTTCTTTATTTGTTTACGTGCAATTCTTTACACAATTCTTTCGAGTAAATTATATTAAGCACTTGAACAAGGTCCTAATTTTTTGTCAATTCACCCAATAAATGTTGAAAATACTTATATACTGGTAGGGGATATTTTTTTAATAGCATGATTAAGCGTTATTTTTTTTTTTAATATGCATTAATTTGTGCCGCGGGATATTGATTGAGCTTATGTGACAATTCACCAAAGCATTGCCATAGAACAGGAAAATATGTGTGACAAATAATGTGAAAATTGATGTTCTACAACTTTTAATTAAGATGAGTTGGTAGTAGAAATTGTGGCAAGCATAGTGTGCAAAATGATGACATGTCACCCCAAAATAGGGAAATGTGGTAGTTGCATTACATTATTTATGTATGTTGATCTAGCCAAAATAGGTGAAACATGACAGTACAAAAATTAAGGTTCCAAGTGGAGCACAATAGCCATGTCAGGCTTAGTGATTCATTTCATTGCACTAATTCCCATGAGACGGTTGTCATTCTCACATATATTACATTCCAACATCTTATCTACATCATCTATCCATATCAGTAGTTAGAACAAATCAACATAGAGAAGTAAGTGAAGGCCTAATGAACGAAAGTGACTTCTTGTTATGGTCATACCTTGTCACTCCCTCCCACACCCTCATATTCATTCAGTTCGATGGACTTTGACCTAGTTCTCCGTTGTGTTTCCCTAGAACTCCCTAATACCTTATATGCATTAGGACTCTCTGTCACACCTTAACACTCTTCAACATGCCTTGACACTCTAGAGCATGTGTAACTCCCTGACACACATTGGCACTTGGAAAGTCTTAGCATACGTTGGGATTCATCGATGTGCTTTGGCATGTGCTAGCATGGTTTGGCATCTACACTACTACAAAAAAGGCCTTTAGAGTGGTTTGGCTTGCAGCGGTCTTGCGAAAATGGCCTCTAAAAGTGTTATTAGGGATTTAAGGGCAGTTTTTAAAAATCCCCCTTGAAAGTCATGAAAATTTGAACATTTTCAAGGGGTTTTCTAACAACCTCCTCTAAAAGTGTTTTTTCATGACTTTCGAAGGGGTTTTTAAAATTATTGCCCCTAAATATATATATTTTTTATGGCGGTTTTAAATTTCCCCCCCCGTCCCCTCAAAAGTCATGAAAATTGGACTTTGGGGTGGGGGGGACGGTAAATGACTTATGTGAATATATTTTCAGTGGAGGTTTTAAACCCGCCCCCTCAAAAGTCATGATTTTTTTTATTTTTTTTATTTTTATTTTTATTTTTTATTTTAATTTTTAATTTTTTTTCTTTTTCGGTGAGGGGTTTACCTAACAACCTCTAAAAGTGTTTTTCCATGACTTTGTGGGGATATTGGTTTAAAATGACTACGCAAAATACAATTTTCATGGCAATGTTTTGGTAGACCCCTAAAATTCTTGAGAGTTTAAGTTTTGGAGGTTGTTTTGAAACCCCCCCTACCCCACCCCTCCCTCCCCACCAAAAAAGGCATGAGAATTTAAAATTTGGATTCAGCCATTTAACAATTTCCTTATGATATACTACAACCTTCATTCATGCAAATATGTACCATTTGTGGCTCCATATATTTTCCTTGATTAGCTTGTGTGTTGTGTAATTTACTAGCGCCTGCTAAGGAGGAAGGACCCTCCTTCTTGGTAGAGACCACTCATGAGAGAGGTTTTGTAGCAGTCCATTTATTCTCTCTCAGTTGTGACTTATGTTTGATTTACTATTAATGTCATAGATGTTGGTCATACATTGAATATTTGTAGGATTGTAGCCTTTATCATTGTGTAACAACATAGGTCTTGGTTAAGTCCCTTCATTAAGTGTGATGGTTATTTGATTAATGTTAGAGTTATTTGGTTTGTTTAGTTGAATGAATGGGTGTTGCATTAATTGTTAAGTGTTGAATAGTTTCCAAGAGTGTTGTTTCTTTCTGAATAAGAGTGACAAAGTGGCAGGGTGTGATTTATTATGCAACATGTGTTTCTTTTATTTTGAATTTTCAACGAGGTTTAGAGTGTAACAACAAGTGTATTTGAGTGTTGGGACAAATAGTTACAACAATTGGTTTTGAGAATTAATTGTTGCTAGTTTTCATTTGTTCCTACATATATTTTGCTAGTAGCCTTGAAACAAAAAGCATACACAAATTGGCAATTTCTGTGGGAGTTGGATTGGTTGTTCTAAATTAAAAGGACAATTTATCTACCTAACAACCCCCCAGGGTGACATTAGCAATCTAGTAGAGGGGATCTCCACAATTTGTTGCAATGAACACTGGCTACAGAGCCCTCTGTTCTTTATTTATTTGTTTACATGAAATTCTTTACACAATGGTTTAGAGTAAATTCTATTAATCACTTGAACGAGGTCCTGATTTTGCATCGATTCGCCCATTAAATGTCAAAAATACTTATATTTACTGGTAGGAGAGATTTTGCTAATAGTAGGATTAAGCCTTAATTTTTTTTTAATATGCATTAATCTGTGCCACAGGATATTGATTGAGCTTATGTGAAAGTTCACCAAATCATTGCCATAGAACAGGAAATTATGTGTGCCAAAAAATGTGAAAATTGACATTTAACAGCTTTTATTTAAGATGAGTTGGTAGTAGCGATTGTGGCAAGCATAGTGTGCACAATGATGGAATGTCGCCCTAAAATATGGAAATGTGGTAGTTGCATTACATTATTTATGTATGTTGATTTGGCCAAAATAGGTGACACATGACAGTATAAAACTTGAGGTTCCAAGTGGAGCATAATAGCCATGTCAGGCTTAGCGATTCATTTCTTGGCGTTAATTCCCATGAGAAGGTCATTATTATCACATAGGTTTACATGCCAACATATTATCTATATCATCTATTCATATCAGTAGTTAGAACAACTCAACATAGAGAAGTAAGTCAAGGATTAATGAACGAAAGGGACTTCTTGTTGTGGTCATACCTTATCATTCCCTCTGTGGCATGCTTAGCACTCATTGACACTCCTTCCCACACCGTCATATTCCTTCATTTCCATGGATTTTGACCTAGTTCTTCCTTTTGTTGCCCTAGAACTCCCTAACACTTGGTATGCATTAGTAGTCTCTGTCACACCTTAACACTCTTCCACATGCCTTGCCACTCTATAGCATGTGTAACACTCTGTGACACACATCGGCACTTGGGAAGTCTTAGCATACGTTGAGATGCATCGTTATGATTTGGCATGTGCTAGCATGGTTTAGCATGGTTTAAGATTAAATTTATTTGAGATCAATTATTGGAAAGTAGGGGAGAAGTAACAGAGGAATATTTTGTACTTAGAATGCACTAACACTTGGAAATTGGCATGTATTGACATCTACACTACTACAAAAAAGACCTTTAGGGGTGGTTTGGTTTGCAACGGTCTTGCAAAAATTGCCTCTAGATGTGTTTTTAGGGTTTTAGGTGTAGTTTTTAAAAGCCCCCCCCCCCAAAAGTCATGAAAAATTGAACATTTTCAAGGGGTTTCCTAACAATCGCCTCTAAAAGTGTCTTTTCATGACTTTCAAAGGGGTTTTTAAAATTATTTCCCCTAATAATATTTTTCATGGTGTTCTAATCCTCCCCTCCCTTAAAGTATGAAATTGAAAATTGGGGGGCAGGGGGGGGGGGGGGGCGAGGGGGGGTATTGGGGGTTATGACATCGCATAATATATTTTTTCATGCATGGGGGGTTTTAAACCTTTCGAAATTCATTGGAATTATGTTTCCCTCTTTTTTGGTGGGGGGTTACTATACACACACCTCTAAAGTGTTTTACATGAATTTTGGTGGGGAGGGGGTTTAAAGATTGCCTTTCCAACATACATTTTTCATGGATTTTTTGATAAACTCTAAATTTATTGAGATTTTAAATTTTGGAGGTGGTTTTAAACAACCCCCCCCTCCCCCAACACTACCCCCCCAAAAAAAAACAAAAGGCATGAGAATTGAACATTTGGATTCAATCATTTAACAATTTCCTTATCATGTACTAAAACTTTCATTCATGGAAATATTTACCATTTGTGCCTCCATATATTATCCTTGATTAGTTATGTGTTGTGTAATTCACCAGCCCCTACTAAGGAGGAAGGACCCTCCTTCTTAGTAGAGACCACTAGTCAGATAGGTTTTGTAGTAGTACATTTATTCTCTCTCAATTGTGATTTACGTTTGATTTACTATTAGTGCTATAGATGTTGGTCATGCGTTGAATAGTTGCAGGATTGTAGACTTTATCATTTTGTAAAAACATAGGTCCTGGTCCAGTACCTTCATTAAGTACGATGGTTATTTGGTTAATGTTAGAGTTGCTTGGTTTATTTAGTTGAATGAATGGGTGTTGCATCAATTGTTATGTGTTGAATAGTTTCTGTGAGTGTTGTTTCTTTTTTTAATAAGAGTGATAGATTGGCAGTGTGTGATTTATTATGCAACATGTGTTTCTTTTATTTTTGTAGGTTTTAACCCCGCACATAAATTACCTGCATACAAATTCTAAGAACAGAAAATAAACAATGCAAGAGCATAAAACATAAAACACATATACACAGAGATTTCCCCTGGATCCCAAAACCAGGACTACTAGATTGATTTTTCATTATGTTCCTTTTCAATGTTACAATACATATTTATACATGCCGAAGCATCCAATACCATGGATCGAAAACCATCGCATCCAAAACCATGGATTGAAAACCATCATGTCCAAAACCATGTGCGAAAACCATGCACAAAACCATAGGTAGGTCCACCCAACCTAATATAGGGTCGAAAAAAAAAATTCCTGGGGCGCTGCCCTAGACCCCATAGAGGGGGGCTACCCACCCCCCTCAAACCCCCCTTATGACCCCCCTACTACACAATCAGCGCAACAAAGCAGGGGCTCTGCCCCTCCACTAACCCCTAGTTAACTACATAGGCTAGTCGTGGAAAGAATATAACACAACCCAACATTCTCCCACTTGTTGTTTTCTTTCCAGAGGGGACCATAGGAGAGCTTATTCATTTATCCAGCCCTACAACACCCATTATTTCTCTACACCAATAGAACTTCTTAGAGCTCGCAAATTTTGTCAATGCATCTGCAATATTCTTCAAAGTGTCCACCTTTACCAACAACACCTTTTTGTCTTCTATCATATCCCTCACTAAGTGATACTGAACATCAATGTGCTTTGTCTTTGAATGGTAAGTGGGTTATTTGCTTAGAAAATTTCACTTTGGCTATCACAGTTTATCCTTATAGCTCCCTGTACTAACCCCATACTTGAACACAATCTCTGCAACCAAATTGCTTCCTTGCTTTCATGAGTTGCTGTAATGTATTCTGCCTCTATAGTTGATAGTGCCACTACATATTGTTTCTTACTCATCCAACTGACTGCTCCTCCAAATACGTTAAACTCATCTTCTCTAGTCTAGATCTCCAGCCCAGTCCACATCAACAAAGCTATGGATTTCCAAAACTATGTCCAATCTTGGTCTTCCTCGGTAACATAAACCATAATCACTAGTGCCACGCAAATACCTAAAAACCCACTTCATTGTCGTCCAATGCTCCTTCCCTGGTTTTGACATAAACCTGCTCAATACTCCCACTGCATGTGCATTGTCTGGTGTAGTAAAAACCATCACATACATCAGGCTACCAACTGCACATGCATATGGAACATGAGACATATCATCTTCCTCTTCTTGTGTCTTGGGACACTATTCAGCAAATAATTTTACACCTACAGTAATAGGAACCTTCATTTCTTTACTATCCCGCATATTAAACCTCTGCAATATTGTCTCAAAATACTTCCTCTAGTTTAACCATAGCTTCCTATTTGCCAAATCTCTTTTAATTTCCAAGCCCAAAATATAATTTGCAGCACCAAGATCTTTCATGTCGAATTTGGAGGAAAATTGGGTCTTCAAATCCTAGATAATTTCTTTGTCATTTCAAACAAGCAACATATCATCCACATACAAGACCAGATAAATAACACGGTCACCAATTAATTTAAAATACACATAGTGATCTCCTTTGCTTCTGGTGAAGCCAAGTCCCCGTA
>APFE031300162.1:10050-22712 GCA_000404065.3 Pinus taeda
TGACATCATCTATAGAAAAGGGAAGAAAATTTTTGTTGCAGATGCACTCTCAAGAAAGAATGAGGATGTGGAAGCATTGTTTTGTGTTATTTATATTATCCAACCATATTGGATAAACGAAGCAAGGGATGAATGGAGGAAGGACAAAGAAGTGTGGCCACTCATTCAAAAGTTGCAGAATATTCCAATTCAAACAATATTGCTAGAACTTGAAGAGGAAGGAAAAATCAAATTGGAACCTAGAGCAGTCATAGAAACAAGAACCTGACAGCTACGAAATCGATCAATTTCAAAGTATCTCATCAAGTGGAAGAACTTACCCACTAAATATTCCACATAGGAGGACAAAAATTTTATACAGAAGCATCAAGAACTAATCAAGTGTTGAGGACAACAAATTTTGAAGGAGAGGGGCATGTTAGGCCCCTATACTACTAGTGTAACCTCTTATTATTATTAGTACAACCCCCTTATTATATTGTTGTACCCATGTAGTCCCCATATTGTTATTATTATGCCCCATAGAAGCCCACTATTGTTATTATTGTGCCCTTACACTATTATTTTTATGTTGGCTCTGATTATATTATGATCCCTTAGATTCCTATATATAGAAAGGAGGTATTGTCATTTGTATCATCCAGGAATTGTTCATTTGTGTAATGCAAAGGAGGTTGGCCCCTCGAAGAGGCTGAATTCTAAGGCGTTGATCTATATTTTCTATATTTTTGTGAGTTGGTTTCATAACATCATGCCTTAGAACCAAGAGGTCCCTTGACCGACTTCACCAGACCCGAAAGCATAGAAAGTCCCAAACGATCAAGGAGACATTGAAATCCTTGAAGAGAATCTGAAAGCGGAGATGCACATCGTATCTATCAATGAGTCACAACACTGAGTTGTGCAATCGCGAACAGTGCCTACTCTGGATGACCGTGTATCTCCTGCACAGTTTGAAGAACGAGTGATCATGTCCGACATACACAGACATCTAGCTGCATTGGCTAGTGCTACCAAAGCATATGTCAAAGCCACCATATCGAATGTTAGATTATTGATAGTTGAGAAAGAGTGCATGGCTAAGGACTTACAAGTGACCAAGTAGGGAGGAGAGTTGGTTACAGCACCCGCTAGAGCTGAGTTGAGGAGAGAGATACTAGATGATGTATCATCTCTAAAGATAGTCATGTGGAATTTTTACTTTAGATTCATCATCGTGAATAAGTTAGTTGTCCATCTCAATGGTTGGCAGTAGTGTTGTGCTAGGAGAGCACACATCTTGTCAGATTTTTACACTGTTGTCGATCACATGCAAATATGGACAATGAGGTACAAAGGATCCCCATTACGTTTTCCAAAGATGATGAAGTCAAAGGCATTATAATTGAAGGCACATATTTGGAGTCAGATCTGAAACTATGAGGAACTCTCGAATTTCATCACCGGTTTGCAGGATTCACATGCATGGGTGTTCAAGAGCATGGATGTCATTATGTACATGCATGCAATCCCATCCATTGGCACCCTCACTGAGGAAAATTCAAAGAACCAAGTCCAACTGGAGTTGGACATGTACTTTAATCAATTGATGTGCATAACCACTAGCACAGACTTGCAAATAAGTGCAAACACATTGCATTAATATGTTCTTGGTCTGGCTACACTCAAGTCTATGATATGCATGTTATTTGATGATTTTGATAGAGATGTCAAATCAGTGTACTCGAATGCAACAGAGAAAAGAGTTCGCTTTCAGAAGGATGTCACCATAGAGTATGGGGACACCATAACAAACTACCAAGCTTGGCATCAGTTCATCACCATTAATCATCACGAGGATTTCAAAGAGTTAGTCTTCCCATAGTTTTCTGAGTCTTAGTGATGTCTTTCATGGCTTACTCAATCCTATTTTGTCTCACATGGGTACATGTGTAGATTGTAATGTTTACATGTTGTAAAAGTGAAAGACCAAGTGTCGCTAGTAGAATGTAACAGTCATGTAGTAGTTGAAGAGTCATGAGGGTAGGTGAAGAGTCACAAAGGGGAATATCAAGGGTCACCCCACCCTTTGCTATTTATATAACCTCATAACTCATTGTACTAGGTTTTGGGAGCCAAGCTTCCTATAGGTGTAACTTAGAGAAAGCTTGGAGTGTATTGTAATGAGCCTTTGCTTCTCCACAGTGAAAAGCTAGTACATCTCTTTGGAGGAGCAGGCGGCAGTGACTGTAATGTTCCACTATTTGGGTTATTATAAGTCATGGTTGTATGTATGATTGGATATTTCACTCTTTTAATATAACAGAGCTAGAACATTTTATGCATATGTTTTAATTGTAGTTTGACTATCCTGATTACTTTAATGATATATGTAGTTGTTATTTATGCATGTATGTATGGACTATTTCGTATGTGTTTGTATGAATCTTATTGAAGAGTGTTGTTAATATAATCCATTACTTTCGATCGTCCAATATCCTGCTCTCCATCCCATGATTTCTTTCTACTTGTGTATTCCTGTTCAAGCTACGTGCTATCACAGGTTTCGAAGGGGCGCACTCACTCCTCCTTCTTTGTGTTAGATCCTTTCATAAGACTCTATTTCCCCCATAAGACTCTATTTTTAATTTGATTGCACTAATTGAAAATTCATGTTTCCAATATTTTCAAGGTTTTCAAATAGGTTGTTTCAAATATCAAGTTCGAATATTTGATTGGCTAGACGAATATTATTTGGCAAGCTTTGTTGTCAATAATAAGTTTCAGTCTTACCTAATGCTTGTTGAGAACAAAAATGTAGACAAATGTACATGTGTGGGATGATTTCAACGCTTGTATGTTCATCATCTTATCCAACAAGGTAAAACTCCAGACTAGTTAAAGAAAGCATTTATGGCACATCTCTCTACCAATAGGCAAGACGTTCAATTTCTTGTCCAAGTTATTCAGGTAGACATTTTTATTTATGCATATTGTTTTATATTGTTGCTAATATCTTATATCTTTTTACTTGCATGTTAGGAGAAACTCATGTGAATGCATTGGAAATTCGATTTCATGTGATCCTAACCTTCTAGCTAGATAGAATAGGACTTATGTTTAGTCATGATTCTTTTATTAAAGTAGTTGTGCTTCCTTGCATTGTCTGAAATAGCGCAGAGTGCCTACTCGAGATGACCATGTATCTCCTATGTAATTTGAAGAACAAGTGATTGTGTTTGATGTTCACATACATCTAGTTTCATTGGTCGATGGTACCAAAGAATATGTCGAAGCCACCATATTGAGTGTTAGATTCTTGATAGCTGAGAACGAGCACATGGCTAAGGACTTACAAGCAGTCAAGTAGGGAGGAGAACAGGTTACAGCATCCGCCAGAGCAGAGTTGATGAGAGCGATACTAGATAAAGTATCATCTCTCGAGAGAGTCATGCGAAAGATGTACTTCATATTTGTCACTGTGCATAAGTTAAATGTCCATCTCAATAGTTGGCAACAACGTTGTGCTAGGAGAGAACACATCTTGTCATATTTTCACACTTGTTGTCAATCACATGCAAATATGGACAATGAGGTACTAAGGATCCCCATTACACTTTCTAAAGATGATGAAGCCAAAGGTGGTAGAGTTGAAGGCACGCATCTGGAGTTAGATCCGGAACTATGAGGAACTCCCGCAGTTCATCACCAATTTGCAGGCTTCACATACATTAGTGTTCAGGAGCATGGATTTCATTGTGCACATGCATGTGATCCCATCCATTGGCACACTCACCAAGGCAAATTCAAAGAACCAAGTCTAACTGGAGTTGGACATGTACTTTGATTAGTTGATGTGCATAGCCACCAACGTAGACTTGCAGATAAGCACAGACACCATGGATCAGTATGTTGTTGGTTTAGCTACACTCAAGACTATGATGCGGATGTTATCTGACGAGTTGGAACAAGGTGCCAAATCAATGTACCCAAATGCAACGGAGGCAAGAGTTCAATTTCATAAGGGTGCCACCAGAGAGTACGGGGACACCATAACAAACTACCAAGCTTCATCAGTTAGCCATCGTTGATGATCATGAGAATGTCGAATAGTTAGTCCTCCCACAACTGTTTGAGTCTTAGTGATGTCTTGCATGGTTTACTCAAACCTATTTTGTCTCACATGGGTACATCTGCAGATTGTAATGTAAACATGTTGTAAAAGTGAAAGACCAAGTGTCGATAGTAGAATGTAACAGTCATGTAGTAATTGAAGAGTCATGAAAGTAGGTTAAGAGTAACAAAGGGGAATTTCAAGGGTCACCCCACCCTTTTCTATTTATAGAACCTCATAACTCATTATACGGGTTTTAGGAGCCAAGCTTCCTATAGGTGTAACTTAGAGAAAGCTTGGAGTGTATTGTAATGAGCCTTGCCTTCTCCACAGTGCACATCTAGTACATCTCTTTCTAGGAGTAGGTGGCCATGAATGTAATGTTCCACTAATGGAACTAGTGGAAGTAATGGTTGTATGTACGATTGGATCTTTCACTCTTTTAATATAAAAGAGCCAGCATGTTTTATGCATATGTTTTTATTATATTTCGGTTATCCTAGTTACTTTAATGATATATGTAGTTGTTATTTATGCATGTATGTATGGACTATCCTATATGTGTTTGTATGAATATTATCAAAACGTGTTCTTAACATAATCCATCACTTTGGATCATTGACTATCCTGCTTTCCATCCCGTGATGTCTTTCTACTCGTGTGTTCCCTTTCAAGTTGTGTGCTATCATAGGTTTCTAAGGGGCACACTCACTCCCCCTTCTATGTGTTAGAACCTTCCATGCACCTTCCTTGACTTCTTGCAAGTTCACACCCTTGCTACCAATGAGGACATCTTACTTACCTTTATGTGCAACCGCAGTCAAGGCGATATTGTACTACCCACTATTGGGACTCCTACTTTGAATGGTCTGAGGTCTAGTTTGGAATTCTTGCTAGGGAGATCTCCTGACATATTGGTGGGACCAATACCATCAACGAGGAACCTAATGTGAATGTTTATCCATTGGTTTCTCAAGATGAAATTAATGTGCATAATCTCAATATTGAATATGATTCAATTAAAAATAATGTCTCTTCAAGGGATACGTTTAAAATTTATCATATACACCTCATGGCTCCCTATTACTTGATTTTTTTGATCAACCTGCTCCATCACCATTTGCTTCAGACACTCTTAATTATCAATTTTCTAGTCCAACTAGTAATCGAGAACAAGGTGGTAACTTCTCACAATTAAAGGATAAAAAGGATGAAGATACGTACTATCTCTCTTCTCTTTTTCAAATTCCTTTATGTAAATATGATGCTTCTACATTCCTGGTTGATCAAGAATTTTGTGATCTCAGTAATGATTCAAATGAAATCAAAGCTCTTATATAGCCTTGGAAAACCATCACTCTAATGATAATGTGCCCATTACTTCATATGGTGATGAGCGCCCAAGTGCATCAGTTGACCTCATGGTTTTGCGATAATATTTGAATTTTCAAGACCTAGACCTAGAATATTATTCAATCATAGATGATTTTTTCACACAGATTTATGCCTACCCCTTGTGTTGTGACACATGCAATGAATCAACTAATAATGAAAATATTCCATGCTCTTCAAATTTATAATATCATGAGCCAAATTTTGAAGTGACACAAGGTGATAAGGGCATCCAAGATGAAGTAGAAAACCTTGAAATTATTGACCATCCATTCTACGCCTTGCAATATCTTGTTTTATATGGGGTTAATCCTTTAGTTCAAGTTGTTCACAAAGTCTCTCTGGTCTATATATCTTTAGATATAAAACTAGAAGAAGCTTATGAATTAAATAATTTCTGTGTTAATGTTGAAATATATGATCAAATCAGTAAACTCAATAGTACGTGCTCCATTAGTAAGGATATGGTTGATAAAGATAATGTTGGTCTTATCAAGTCCTAATTTTTTTTATCATTCAGCATTTGAAGGTTTTAGGAATCGTCAGGAAGTCGAGACACTTCAGTTTCCAATGATGGTTATATCATTTCCTTGCAATCCCCATGAGGTCCCAAAACTAGGTTAGATCTTAATCTTCTCGCATGATTCTTTACTCAACATATTCTCACTAGATGTAAGCTCACTCTTGAAGGATTTTCATCATTTTCAAGATAATTCTCTTAATCCTAAACATATATTTTTTGATCAAATATAGTATTCTTGTTTGGTTGATCATCTCCATGCAAATATCTTGTATTAAATCTAGGTTTGGAGTGCATGCCTCTCATATATGTGTAGATCTTTACAACTTTCCTTTCAAATTATCGCCAGCTGAAATATTTCTCCCTGTAAAAATCCCTCATGAATAATCAGCTTCTTATCTCTTTGTTGTGTGTGACGAAGCTAATCATTTTTTTATTTTATTTTATTTTTTCTAGAACAATCAATATTCTTGATTTTCATTTGATGCTTGAATCAACTGGTAGAGAAATTCCCATGTGCTAACAAACTAATTTCCCACATTGATGTGAACACTGGATTTGATTTAACACATGCTTCTAATATTTTGTTAGCCTGTTATTCTAATTGGTTTCTTGGATTTATGATGTGATTAATTTTTTTTAATCCCCCAAGTTCTCATATTATTGGTCTAGTATGTAATTGGATACAAGGGGAACTAGTGGAGAATCGAGAATCTTATATGCCAATCCACCAATCTGATCATCACACTAGTTTTAACAGTTGTCACTCAACTAATCATTTTCCCACTAGTACATTTGATGATAGTTGTTTACATCGGTTGATCTCATAAAGTGCATTGATCATTATGATTCATCATCTAAATGTTCATATACCTATCAAGAAGTTGAAGCACTTCATCTTTTGTTAATGGTTATGTTAGGTCCTCACGATCTTCAAAAAGTTTATGAATGAGGTCAAACCAAATTTCCCTTGTAAGACTCTATTTATAATTTTATTGCGTTAATTGAAATTTCATGTTCCCAAGAGTTTCAAGGTTTTCAAATAGGTTGTTTCGAATATCATGTCCGAATATTTGATTGGCTAGAGGAATCGTATTTGGCAAGCTTTGTTGTCAATAATAAGTTTTAATCTTACCTGATGTTTGTTGAGAACAAAAATGTAGACAAATGTACATGTGTGGGAAGATTTCAACGCTTGTATGTTCATCATCTTATCCAACATGGTAAAAATCTAGACTAGTTAAAGGAAGCATTTATGGCACACTTTTCTACCAATAGGCAAGATGTTCAATTTATTGTGCAAGTTATTCAGGTAGACATCTTTATTTTTTCATATTGTTTTATATTGTCTCTAATAGCTTATATATATTTACTTGTAGGTTAGGAGAAACTCATGTGGATGCATTGGAAATTTGATTTCATGTGATCTTAACCTTCTAGCTAGATAGAATAGGATTTAGGTTTATTCATGATTGTTTTATTAAAGTAGTTGTGCTTCCTTGCATTGTTTGCATAGGATTTTCATATCTTAGTTGCATTTTACCTTTGTTTTTCACCTTGCATTCTGCATTTTCCTTTTTTCATTGAGTTTTGTTTTTTACATCTCTTTTACATGTTTGTATTGAATAAAGACCTTAAGTGAAAATTGTCTCATCTAACTCGTAGATAATGTGGCAGAACTTTGATAGGACATTGTGATGACTAACAATGCTTGGCCAACTTTTGGTCTCCTTATTTGTTTGGGCCTAAATATCTTAAGAGCCCATGATGCTCTGATAGAACATACGACTCATTTTAAATGGAAAGTTGTAGTAGACCAATGATGCCTGTATCCATAATAGGATCTTTGTTACTTAAATTATACATTTATATTGATTGGTTTTAATGTGTCAACTCAGTCAAGTAGAAAAGGGGAAAGAGAAAACTAATCTCATAGGTATATATAAGAGTCTTTGTAAAACAAGGAACAACCTCTCCTTGTCGTAAAATAAGTTGGGATTCCTATTCTACCTTAGAGAAATAAATGTCAATAAAATGACAATAAGCATAAAGTAATAAAATAAATAAAGTGTGAGAGAAGAGAAAGGCTTCATATGCAGAGAGGTGAAGCAAGCAACTTTGTCGAGGTACTGAACAAGCTTGCTAGCAATGAAGTAATGTTTGTGATTCCTTGAAGTGACTTTGTCAAGGTACTAAACAGGCCTATTGGTAATGAAGCAACACCAGAGATGATACCAAAACTTTGAACATATTAAAATCATGTGATTTATATAATCATTTTCCCTGATTGAAGTGATTGAAGTTTGATTAATTTTTTTAAAGTGTGTTAAGCCGACAAAAGGAATAGGAGAAACTACCTCTATTCCTAGGTTAATTAAGGAAACTAGGGTGATCTATAGTATGACGAAATATTCTCAAAATCTAGACCTTGTGCATAAAGTTAGACCTAAACAGAGAAGTTGGGGTTCTACCACTGTGTCGCCAAGTGTTGTAGTTGCTACATCCCCCTCCAAAATTCTGCGTTCATTCAAATTTTGGAGCCCTGTAACCACCATGTGAACTATTACTTTGAGTCATCAAAGTCATTTGTCATCATAGTTTTCTAAGTGTTTAAGTGTTCTCTTAAAATACTAAGTGTCGAAACTATTTTCTTTCACATGCCTAGCTCTCAATGCCTTCACAACGCACTTTTTCTATCAAGCCTAGTGCACTCCTTGTTGACAGTCAGTGCGTACTCTTGGAACTCAAGCAAGTGCACCTCTTTTTGATAAACATTTCACAATTTCAAGAGAGATTTGTTGTGTAGTTCCTAGAGATAGTGATTGTGCATTACTTATTGATAGTGACTATAAACTCCTTGTTGACAATCCATGTGCACTTCTTATTGAAAATGAGAGCGCGCTTATTCAACTCAGTGTTTTCACATTTCTTAGCAGAAGTTAACTCACTCTTGACTCCTACTTTCTTTACATGCATTGAGCACACTCACAGACCCTAACCATAATTGTATGTTTGTTCTCACTATATATAGAGTCCAACCCAGAGCTCATTTCACACTTATCTTTAGCTTTTGATCTTTGTGCACTTTTTGAGAACAAGTAGCGTCCCTCACTCTTGGTTTCAAATGTGCCATCTTCCAGGTGAGTTTCTCAACTGTCGCTTTTTCTTGCTTTTGCCTTCACATGTGTCACTTTTGCTTGTTTCCCTCTTGCATGTGTCACTTTCACTTTCTTTCGCATTCACTCCCTTGCATAAGTTGATCCTATCTATCATAAAGACATGCGCTAGACACACTCCCATTTCATAGCACACCTTCTAATTGTAATCAACAATTGTGTTGCAAATACTTCGCCCTAACTATCACACATGGAGTTAAGTGCAATTTTGTTGTTTTTTCAATGTATACATGAGAGTGAAGAGTATTATTGATATTATTTTCATGTGCTTGATTTTGTGTGTATGTGTGATCATGTTTATGACTTGTCTATATGCGCTCTCTCTCTCTCTCTCTCTCTCTCTCTCTCTCTCTCTCTCGTGCGCGCGTCCTACTGATCTCACACTTAGTCAATTTTGGAGTTCTTCCTTGTCCTCACATCATTGGAAAGTTATGAGCACATTTGAATTTCAGCCAAGTGATGAGCTCATTATGCACTTCGAAGCCTCAAATGTGATATTCTTGTATATTAAACATGTACCCATCTTGAGGAAAACTCCATTATTTGTGCATTGTGCTTCTCTAGAGCACAGTCACCCACCTCCTTGTTGCTTACAATTGCCCATTGTGCAAGCCTTGATCAACCCTACCTTGTGTTGTGCATTGCACACACTCAGTTGATAGTACGATAATCCCTTGGACTTTTAATTGTAAACCTATGCAATACAAAGAGTCTCCTCAATCATTGCAGACTTCACATCCTCAACGATCAAGCTTTGTCAACTTTGTCTCTTAGACTTACCCTTTGCGCCCAAGCCTTTCCTATTTCTCTTTCCATTACGCAATGTGCACTCCCAGTTCCCAAACATCCACCCCTATGCCTCTTGACTCTATGTTATACTCCTAAGAAGGCCTCTCTCTTAGTCCTTACACATTATCTTGTCATATTCATCATATTTCACGATAAAACAAAGTAAAATAGGTGATTTCAGGACTAGTATTGTCTTTTCATGAATGAACTTCATTTACAGTTGCAATCATCCTAAAATGGAAAGATGATGCTCAAGGATGTCATTAAGAAGGGGTTTCAAAAGGACACATGTGGAGATAAGACACAAATATGGATTTAAAACTAGTCTCACCTGTATGGATTCATTATTTAACAACATCAAGTCCTACCATGGAAGAGACATGATGCACAACGCATCAAAATTCGAGAAATTACGATTATCTAGAGAAAAAATGAAACTTAAAATATAGCTCATGGATACATCATGAATATCTCTAGAATATCTATTGTCTCATCCCCTAATGATGGACTCACTTGGTAGCCTAAAACATTGGCTTCATAAAACTCTATAACAGGTCATTCCTCTTTTTATCTCTTAGGTTTCTGCAATCTTCATAGGTGTTTATATCTTCTTCCAGATTCATTGCACTAGTTTACTTGTTGCTCAATGTTTCGAACCATCAACGGTGGTTCATCTTCAGGATGTGAAAGACTTTGTGAAAACTGGTCTTATTATTCAAACTAATAAATAGATGTAAGAGTTGTAAGAGATGCATTGCCGACAGATATTAGGGATGATCTAGATCAAACTGATGAATCTCTCCATCTCTTCAGGAATGTAAGAGCAGTCTTCTTCTTCGTTAAGTGTAGTCTTTATCATTCAAAATTGAGAACTTTTTTCATTGTTTCCCTTCTGTATTGGGTAATTATTTATCTCTTAGGTTTTTGCAATCTTCATAGTGTTTGTAGATCTTATTCTGGATTCATTGCATTATGTTACTTGTTGCTCAAAGTTTCAAACCATCAACGGTGGTTCATCTTCAGGATGTGAAATAATTTTTGAAAATTGGTCTTATTATTCAAGCTAATAAATAGATGTAAGAGATGCATTGCCGACAGATATTAGGGATGATCTGGATTGAACTAATGAATCTCTGCATCTCTTCAAGAATGTAAGATAGGTCATTCATCCTCTATTTAAAAATATCCTCACCTGTATGTATTCATTTTTAAAGACACAAATATTTTATCATGTAGGAGTAAAGGAATATCGGACCACAACAAAGAGAGGGAAACTCATGTTGACTTAAAAGGTTCCAATACTTATCCATACCTTTTGGAGGGTGAAGATGAAACCCATATTAGATCAATCATGAATAGTTAAAGACATAGCATAAAAGAGAAGAACTTGACATCAATACATTACAATGAAGTCTCATGTAGCTTCTTAAAGTGTGAACATAAGAGTGTTTTTTTGTTCTATGTATTTTTGCCACATTATTGGTGAAATGTAATTATGTAATTTCAAAAATTGGAAAATGTGAAATGTGTGGAAGAAAAAGGGTCACACATGGAATGTGAAAAGTCACTCGGAAGTCCAAGGGTCAAGTAGGAGCTCAAAATTCATATGGGAGCTCGATTCATGAGGGAGATCGAGAATCACATGGGAGGTGAAAGGTCACCTTATTTGTTATAAATAAACCAATGTAACTCAAGAAATGGAATTTTGTACTTTTCATCTTGGCTTTTTAAGATTGAAATAGGAGAGAAGATCATTCTTAGGAGGAGAAAGTAGTGGCTTAAAGGAAAGGGACTGTAAATCTAAAGCTCCTGATAAAGGAGAGGGATCTGATGATTCTCCTTCTGCAGAGGCAAAAACCACCTCAGATGAAGGTGGGGATGTGTACTTGGCTTCTTCAAGTACACATGTAGATCATAAGGCATGGTTTATTGAGGTGCATCCTTTCACTTCACTCCCCATAGAGAGTGGTTCTGCGAGTATGAGAAATACGATGGTGGTGATGTCTTCTTAGGGGATTATAGGAAGGCTAGAATCATTGGTTGCAGAAAAGTAAAGTTGAAGTTGCAAGGTGGAAGGGTTAGAACACTTTCGGGTGTTTTGCATATTCCTGCATTGGCCAGAAATCTGGTTTCTATAAGAAAGCTGGATGATACAGGTGTAAAAACATTGTTCGAGAAGGATACCTCCAAAATGGTTCGGGGAGCATTGGTATTGATGTGGGGAGTTCAAATTGGAACTCTGTACAAGCTGCAAGGTAGCATTGTTGTTGATGAGTGCAATAGTTCTATGATTCCAGAAAGTGGAGCAGAAAATCTTGTGGTCTCTAGAGAGAAGACCATGTTGTGGCATCAAAGGCTTGGACATATTGGAGAGAAATGCCTTCGAATACTTCATGGTAAAGGTATGGTAGAAGGTATGAGTAATAGCTCTCTGGATTTTGATTTCTGTGAAAATTGTGTATATGGGAAGCAGAATCGGGTGAGTTTCCCCTCTGGTTGTAAGAGGATGAAACAAATATTAGAGCTTGTGCACAGTGATGTGTTTGGACCTGTGAAAGTTCCATCACTGGGTAAGTCTGTGTACTATGTATCATTTATAGATGACTTCTCAAGGAATACATGGATATATTCCCTTAAGAAGAAATCTAAAGTCTTTGACAGGTTTAAAGAATTTAAGGCTCTGGTGGAAAAT